>JARQOC010000003.1:101963607-101992241 GCA_033576535.1 Allobates femoralis | reverse complement strand
TTCTTCTCCAATACCCTTGAGATGCTCCACAATCTCTAGTGTGCTTCTTATATAGTTCTTCATATACTGGCCATCATTTAGCTTAGACTGGTACAGCTTTCTCATAAGATTAAGTTTATTGCTAAGATTTGATCTTTCATGCACTTTCTATAGTTCATCTCTAGTGATGGGCGAATCCTAAATTACTCGGAATCGCTTGACTCTAGCGAGTCCGAGCCCAGGACTCGCTACTCGTTGCGAGTCTAGCGAGTCCAATGTTAATGAATGGGGAAGCGAGTAATAGCGAGTAGTGTGAGATTTACAAATCGCAGATGTGTCTCGGAAGCTTCAGCCTGAAGCAATCCTAGTTTTGTCATTTATTTGCATTGCTCGTTTACTTTGCAACTGTAATCGCTGGGAAACTCGCACAGATAAGAGTCCTGTCTTCTCTGTGTTGGCTGCCACAGCTCCAGGGTCCTAGAGCCCGCCTGCTGCCTGATGTAGCAGTGCTGAGATTGTTCTCAGTCTGCTCATTCCCTGTGTACAGACATGAATGTCTGTGCACAGAGATGATGTAGCAGAGCTGAGATTGTTCTCAGTCTGCTCATTCCCTGTGTACAGACATGAATGTCTGTGCACAGAGATGATGTAGCAGAGCTGAGATTGTTCTCAGTCTGCTCATTCCCTGTGTACAGACATCTATATCTATGCACAGGGATGAGCAGAGAGAACATCGCGTTTTGGACTGCGTCGGACGGAAGAGGATTTTTTTAATTAAAGATGGTGTCCCTAATGGCTTTTTTTTTTATTTCTAATAAAAAATTTTGTTTGTGTTGTGTTTTTTTTAAAACAATTTAATAGAAATTCATGGCGGTCATGTCTAATATTGGCGTGACCGCCATAAATTTCGGGCTTAGGGCCAGCTGATAATACAAAGCTGGCCCTAACCTCTTTATTACCCAGCGTGCCATCGCTACCAGGGCCGCTGGAAGAGCGGGGTTCAGCGCCAGAGGATGGCGCTTCAATGAACGCGCCATCCTCTGGGGCGGCTGCGGGCTGCAATTTGCAGCGGGGGGTGCCCAGAAAGCTTGGGCATCCCTGCGCTGCGGATTCCAGCCCCCAGCTGCTTAGCTGTACCTGGCTAGACATAGAAATTGCGCGGAGCCCCACGCATTTTTTTTAAATTATTTCATGAAATTCTGAGATTCTGACTCTGAGACTCTGACTCTGAGACTCTGACTCTGGCTCTGAGGGTGAGACTCTGACTCTGAGACTCTGACTCTGAGACTCTGACTCTGACTCTCTGACTCTGAGACTCTGACTCTGAGACTCTGACTCTGAGACTCTGACTCTGAGACTCTGACTCTGAAATTCATGAAATAATAAAAAAAAAATGCGTGGGGCTCCGCGCAATTTCTATGTCTAGCCAGGTACAGCTAAGCACCTGGGGGCTGGAATCCGCAGCGCAGGGATGCCCAAGCTTTCTGGGCACCCCCCGCTGCAAATTGCAGCCCGCAGCCGCCCCAGAAGATGGCGCGTTCATTGAAGCGCCATCCTCTGGCGCTGAACCCCGCTCTTCCAGCAGCCCTGGTGGCGGTAGCACGCTGGGTAATAAAGGGGTTAATACCAGCTTTGTTATACAAGCTGGTATTAAGCCCGAGATTCTTAATGTCAGGCCACGTTTGACCCAGCCACTAAGAATCTCCAATAAAGGGTTAAAAAAACACAACACAGAGAAAATGTTTTATTTGAAATAAAAAGAAAAGCCATTAGGGACTCCATCTTTAATTAAAAAAATCCTCTTCCGTCCGACGTAGTCCAAAACGCGATGTCCTCTCTGCTACATCCCCTGTGCATAGATAGATGTCTGTACACAGGGAATGAGCAGACTGAGAACAATCTCAGCACTGCTACATCATGTCTGTGAGCAGGCGGGCTCTAGGACCCTGGAGCTGCACAGAGAAGACAGCTGGACTCGGCTCGCAAAGAAACAGCAGTTACTTTGCGAGTTTCCCTGCTATCACTGGCACAGTAGCCGAGTCTAATGCAAACAATGGCAATCCTAGTTTTGTCAGCGTTTCTGACAAAACTAGGATTGATATTGATTTGCATTGGACTCGTGCGAGTAATCACTGGGAAACTCGCAGAGTACCGAGTCCTGTGAGTCCCTTACTACTCGCCGAGTAACGAGTCCTAGCGAGTAGATTCGCCCATCCCTATTCATCTCACATCTCCTTTGCAGTTGCACACTTGCATATATGCACAATCTGATCATCATCTACACTGAGGGAGAGAGTGATTTGTGTTTTCTGACCCTTCTCTAGCCAGTCATCTAGTAATGGATGAGGCACTTGTTCCTAATTATATTTCCACATACCTTCTCTTATGAGCAGCATCTTCACCTTGAATTTCCAGGACTGATAATTCTGATTGATTAGACTTTGCACTGAAAATTTGCAGTGATCCCTGCTTGTGGACATCTTCTCTGTTGCTCTGCTGCTTTTGCTTCTTTTGCTGTATAATTCTTCTGTGTGACTCTGTGTTCTGTATCACTCCTGGAGTTCTCTGTCATGCTGGGCCCATAACCTGTTGGCAGCAGATCCTTCAGGATACACTGAAAGCGTGTTGACAACAGAACCTAGCTTTAATTAGCAACAAACAGATATGAAGGTCTTTGTGGAAACAGGAATATACATGTTAAATGCCCCTTTGCAGCATTAGCATGCTGCTGTGCTTCTCTTCACATGCACAGACACAGGAAACTGTTCACAGTCACATGGTATTTCCTGCCTGTGTTTGAGCCTCTGGGAGTGTTCCTCTTTTTAAAAAAAAATAATAACTTTACTGACAATGCACAAACCCAGCTTCAATACTTACACATACAGCATTGAAGTTGTTGCACTTAACATATTCCAACACAGGGAATCTCAGAATTAGTTAGGGATCCAAATACTGCCAGTAGTGAAAAGGAAAAAGCTAGTAACCCATAGTTTGCAATATTTTTTTTTATTACAAACTATGGAAGTGTCGGCTTTTTCCTTTTCACTATCGGCTACATTCATCCTCTGGAGAGATTGAGCCTGAGCCGCTCATTCCAGCTGGGATCTTTGATTGCGTCTACACATGCAGCCCTTCCTCATATTAAACACTGTTTCATATTATCTATTAAAATACAAACTGTGCAAACATGTAATAATGCCAAGGAATCATAAAAAAGTCTTATCAATTTTTGTATTCAATTAATCCCACATGAGATTGCATGGTGCCCAGAACCCTCCAATGTGCTTTTTACTTGCATAAATGCTTGCTTCTTGCGGGAGAGGTCTATACTGAGACTGTGAAACATGAACATGTAAAACTGACTTTAGAGGCATGAGATTGTGTTCATTTCCAGAAGCAGGTATATTATAAAAAAAAAAAGTAAAGTACAATCTGATGTGCAATGTGCTAATTAACAATGACTACCCATTTAAATATTCAGATTATTTTATTCATGCCCATGGATGAACATACCATTGTTGCATACTGTGCAGCTGTACAAGGCCCCAAGACGTAAAGGGTCCAATTTCTAACTCTATAGCAGGTATCATTGGGAACTTTGAGCAGATAAAAAGGGCCCATATGCTGTTCTTGCACAGGGGCCTCTTCTGTCTGTGTCTACAAGTGTCTCTGCAATTGTAGCATGATTGATGTATTGGAATATAATAATAATATTTATTCATTTATATAGCGCTATTAATCCCATAGCACTTTACATACTTTTGCAACACTGTCCCCATTGGGGCTCACAATCTAAAAATCCTATCAGTATGTCTTTGAAGCGTGGGAGGAAACGCATGCAAACACAGTGGAAATATAAAAACTCCTTGCAGATGTGCTTGGTGGGAGTTGAACCCAGGACCCCTGTGCTGCAAGGACATAATGCTAACAACTGAGCCACCATGCCGCCTTCAGATTATATCCTCAGATTATCAGAATAGCTACACAGGGGAAAATAAGTATTTAATTCCTTGCTTATATAGTAAGTCTGCCCACTGACAAAGACATAAACAGTCTATACGTTTAAGAGTAGGCAGAAAATCACATTATCTAAATTATATGTATTTATATTAAATGTATTTGCATTTTGCAGAGAGAAATAAGTGTTTGATCCCCCACCAACCATTAGGAGTTCTGGCTCTTACAGACCAGTTAGATGCTCCTAATCAACTTGTTACATGCATTAAGGATAGCTGTCTTAAATTGCCACCTGTCCACACACTCTATCAGTCAGACTCTAACCTTTGCAACATGGGCATGACCTAAGAGCTTTCTAAGGATATCAGAGAAAAGATCCTAGACATGCACAAAGCTGGAATGGGCTACAAAATCATAAGTAAGATGCTAGGTGAGACAACTGTTGGTGCAATATCGTAGTAAGAGAATGGAAGAAATGCAAAATGAGTGTCAATTGTCATCCATCTGGAGCTCCATGCAAAATCTCATAGGGCATCCAGGATCATGATGAAGGCGAGAAATCAACCTAAAACTACACAAGGGAACTTGTTAGTGATCTCAAGGCAGCTGGGACCACTGTCACCAAGATAAACATTGGTAACACATTATGCCGTAATGGATTAATATCCAGCTGTGCCCATGTAGCACCCCAGAGTCCAATTGCAACAATAGTATTGCCTCCCTCGGGGGTGATATCATGCTTGGAAGTAAGAAGGGGTATCCACACCAGGTAAGCCCACAGCACGCAACACTTTCCTGACTCCAGACCTATAGGAGGATCTCGAGACCCAGTTTCAGGGAGCTCTCCTATAAATTCTGGCTTGGGGGCGCGGTTAGGTAGTTTAGTTCTTAGGAGGACTTTGAAGATGTCCTGTGGACTGGAGCATTGCTAGGTTCATCTCAGGCAGAGTAGAGAGTGAAAGTGAGACAAGCGTGAGAGACCCGTAGGAGAGGATCTGAGGAAGGAGAGAAGCAGGCCTGGGGAGTGGAGCCAGTTGCCCGGCTCACCTCAGTGCAGAGCGCCAGAAAGGGACACCAGAGTCCAAGGTTGTGCAGGTACTATGGACCCAGCAGCCAAAACTGGAGGACGGGGGACTTCATGTCTCCCAGCCACAGCAGAGCACCTGGAGACACAGCAACACTTGAGAGCTCAGGACGCTTGCCAGAAGATTGGTGCCTGGGAAGGGCTTAAGCTGCCTGCCATACAGGCGAGATACTTACCAGCAGGAAGAGAGGGTCACAGCTTAGCTACAGGCAGCAAGGACCAGAAAGGAGAAGCGCAAGAGAGAGGCCTTAGAACTCACCGGGTGAGGCGATCCCCAACTTGCATCCAGGCCACTAGGATTCCTAATATCTTCTGTGGACAGTGCCTTGGTCTTAACCTGCAACTATCAGTAAAGTTAAAGAAGACGATGTACTGTGAGTTTGTTGGTTATTCTGCGCCCTCAGTCCTGCACCCCAACAACCTACCACCGCCATAGGCTGTCCTGGTTGCCCTTGGGAACCGCTCCACATGGGGGGAGTGATACCACCCTAGCTGCGTTTCCATAATCCCCAGAGGCCCCGTACTGCAGCGCCAACCATCAATAACCGAACAACACGGGTGTTGTCATGACAACAATCCCCAAAACCATAAACCCTGAAATTTTATTGATACCGCCAGGGTCATGGAGCCAGGTCCTTACACCTGTGACTCCCCAGAAGCACTGTTGCCCGGTTCTGAGTATCCCACGACAGTGGGGGTGTATCACCCACACAGTCACACTGCTCAAGAAGGCACATGGACAAGCCCATCTGAAGTTTGCCAATTAACACTTTGGTGATTCTGAGAGTGATTGGGAGAAAGTGCTGTGATCAGGTGAGACAAATTGAGCTCTTTGTCATTAACTCAACTCGCCGTGTTTGGAGGAAGAGAAATGCTGCATATGACCAAAAGAACATCATCCCCACAGTCAAGCATGGTAGTGGAAACATTACATTTTGGGGGTGTTTCTCTGCTAAGTGCACAGGACTACTTCACCTCATCAATAGGACAATGCATGAAGCCATGTACATAAAATCCTAAGTGATAACCTCTTTCCCTTCACCAGGACATTAAAAATGGGTCGTGGCTAGGTCTGCCAGCATGACAATGACCCAAAACATACAGGCAAGGCAACAAATGTGTGACTCAAAAACAAGCACAATAAGGGCATGGAGTGACCTAGCCAGTTTCCAGACCTTAATCCAATAGAAAACATATGGAGGGAGCTGAAGCTCTAATTTGCTATGCATTTATATAATTTAGACAATGTGATTTTCTGGATTTTAATTTTGATATTCTATTTCTCACTGTTAAAATTAACATACCCTTAAAATTATAGACTGTTCATGACTTTGTCAGTGGGCAAACTTAGAAATTCAGCAAGGGATCAATTATTTCACCCTCTGTACTAAAATCAGGCTTCCTAGGCTTGTACAGTAGGTCTAGCTTAATGTGTCTAGTCTTCACCTCTGCACTGAATATTTTCGGGGATGTGGAATGACAACGCTCGACTCTTCCGCTGTTTCCCATCTTTGAGCATAAGAACATTGCCCAAATGAATGCGTAGAGCTACTCAAATGCTATATTGATTTTTTATGGCAATGGTACTGATGTTTTATTCAAAGACAGTTGCAACAGACAAAATGTAGTACAGCCTAATGTCTTGCTTTAGACAGCAACTATAGTGTGATAGTTAAATACAATTAGTAGCTGTAACACATCTTAGTGTGAACTAATGCAAACATTACATTAGTGATGCATTGAATGGAGCACCACTTTTTTATAGGACAATCATTTTGAACATCAGAATCCTAAGGATATATGTACATTGGAGGGTTTTGATCTATTTTTGTGCTGCTAATTTTTTAAAAACTGCACTAAAAAGGATCAGTCCCTGCGTCTGCAGCAAAGTGAATAGGATTTTCAATTTGCTGTGCAAACATCAGTGTTGTCAACTGCTGCGTTAGTGGTGCAGAAAGGTATGGAGCAAATAGTCAGAAAGTCAGTTACTGCTCCATTTTTATGGTGCACTTTCCATACCACCGACGTTCCAATTACTTACCCTCCCGTTGGTCTCACGACGAGCCCCGCCGATGTGTTCCTTCTGGGTATCGGCAGGACCTGTGGGTATTGTACTGACAGGACCTGCCCTCAGTCTGAGAATCACATGACCAAGGTCCTGTAAGTACTTGTACTACCTACAAGTCCTGCCGATGCCCAGAAGGAAGATATTACCAATTCCTCGCTTTGGGCTGGAGAGGGAAAGTAAGTAATGTGGTGTCCCCGTCTGTGTATCTGTGTGTCTGTCTCTGTCCCTTGAAAATGGAGCAAAAAAGCAACACAAATAGATGATGCACTTGTGATGCTTTTTTGAAAAAGGAGGAACCGTCTTTGGAGCAAAAACTGCACCAAAAACAGATCAACAAAAGTGGAGCACAAATGCTCTGTGTGGAAATAGCCTAACGGTGCCAATGATTGAGCAATGGGAATTTGCTGCCGTTAAGGGTAAGAATATATTTGTTAGGATAGGTGTGCATTCCTGACTCTCCTCTTATGTTAATCTCTGCATTTGAAAGATTTTACTTGAATTATTATAGAACCATATTACCAATTTTAAATATATTATTGCCTTATTAATATAGAAATAACAGTAACTTGAAACAGTTTTTAATTAAAGATTCATAAATTGATTAATAGGAAATTCAGCTTCAGCACGGTACAAAATCACAAAGAGACTTGTAAACAACCTGAGTTTCATGAATCATCAATCATCATTAATCAAAAGTAAATGTTCAGGTGACATTGGACCTCAATTATAGAAAACCAACAGAGGCACACAGCACATCGTTTTGTTTGTGTGTGTTTTCTAATGTATAACACGTTTGGACCCTGAAAAACAACATGAGCTTTGCTTGATCTCAGACATTCAGCGCATTTTCATCTTTTAATGTGACATTGTTAGCACATTGTAACAACACATTCACCTAAATGATAACGAGCAGGTGACAAGAACAGCAAAAGTGTTCTGACTTTCCGGGCACTCACAGGAAGTTAATATTATTTATATTTTAAATAGAGATTTGTTGGGATTTTTTTAATGCCATTATTTTTACATAAAAAAATCTTCCAATTTTTAACACAGGCAACAAGGGATCTGTATACGCTATGTGGTCACTGAGAATTTGTGATCAGTTTTTGATGCTGCATAATTTTTTTTAAGGGCCGCTTTACACTGCTGCATGATCCGGTCTGGTTCTGTCCGGAAGGACCCAGACAGCTGTGGACCGGATCAGCACACAGGACTGGGGGGCTATTATGCCCTCCGGTCCTGTGTGCAGCGCACGCAGCTGCAGCTGCTGACAGGTCAGGACCGCAGCGCCCGCTGCACACAGGACCGGAGGGCATAATAGCCTCCCAGTCCTGTGTGCTGATCCGGTCCACAGCTGTCTGGGTCCTCCCGGAGAGAACCGGACCAGATAATGCCGCAGTGTGAAGCGGCCCTTACACTGCACCAAAAATGGATCAGGCACTGCGCCTGTTCAGACGTCAGTGCTTTTAACTGTTGCATTTGTGGTGCATCCAGAAAATAATTAGCGTCAATTATTGCACTTTTTCCATTTATCGCCATTCTACTACAAATAAAAAGCATCACAAACAGATCTGTATTCACACCGACCGTTTGTCACATTTTTTATTCCACTTTCCTCACCACAAGCGCTCCAATAAGGTACCCTCCCCGGCAATTCCACGGCGTGCACCAGCAATGTGTTCCTTCTGTGCACCAGATGGACCTGCGAGTAGTACCAATACTGACAGGACCTGACCATGTGACTCTTAGACTGAATCACATGGCCAGGTCCTGTCAGTATTGGCACTACTCGCAGGTCCAACCAGTGCCCGAAAGGAGCACATCACCGGGGTACACCGTGGGATTGTCAGGGAGGGTAATAGGGTGTTTGTTTGTGTTTGTCTGCCCATCTGTGTGTCAGTCTGTCTATTTGGGTCTCCCTATGGAATAGTACTACGTTTTTCCTTTGAAAAAGCAAAAGCACCGCACTAAAAAACAGAGCAAAAAAGCAAAACAAATGAAGCGTTTTTGATGCTTTTTTACTAGGAAATAGGATCCGTTTTGGGTGCAGAAAATGCATCCAAAACAGATCTCCTAAATGGATCACAAACGCCCTGTGGGCACATAGCCTTACATGGGAAATTATTTTGCACGTAATGAGGGACAATCGACAATATAGAAAGTACAGTAGATTGAAATGTTTGCTTTAGTTTTCACTGAACAATGATTGTGAGGGGATTTTCACCATGGTTTGTTTCCCTTTGCTTTTAATATTGTCATCAGTAAATCCCTGTTCATATGATGGAATATGCTACTAAACAACAATGCAATCAGCCAACAATCGGGTATTTGCATTTAATTACTGGCTGAACACTTGTAGTTACAGTTGATGCAGATTGATTCAGAAGATCCACTCCATCAGCATCTCCAGTAATCTATGGCCACCTGTTGGGAACTCTGAGAACAACCTCCTACCTCCAGGCAACCACAGATCTTCTTTTGATTAGTTGTCTTGACATACTATCATGATTGTGGTATGACACACACAGGGCCGGTTTTAGGAAAAGTGGGGCCCTGGGCAAACGGTTAAAGTGGGCCCTAAATGTTCACATATTGCACCATCACACTCAGACATTTAGAGTACAAGTACAAGCGCCAAATTCAGACTGGTGAATGAGCGCAATCTATAATATTCAAGTCATTCAGCACTTGTTTCCAGACTTTTTTACACAGGATGATGAAGAATGATGGGTGCAGAACAAAACTTCATAAGTTGATTATCTAGGTCAGAATAAGAAGATACTGAACATTGTTTTTATTTCAATCATAAAAAAACCCAGAAATTTAAAAAAAAAAGAAAATTTGCTTTGTTCGCCATTTTCGGAGACCCAGGATGTTTTAATTTTTGGAGATACAGGGCTATGTGAGGGCTTTCTTTATGTGCCCTGAGCTGACATTTTTACTGATACCATTTTGAGTCATACACAACGTTTTGAACGCCTTTTATTTCATTTTATTGTAACAACATGGTGGCCCAAAAAGCATAATTCTGGCGTTTTTATTTTTTTCCCTTCCCATTACGCCATTTACCAATTGGATTAATTTACTTCATATATTGATAGCTTAGATTCTTACGAATGCAAAGATACCAAATATGTGTATTTTTACATTTTTTTCACTGTTTTATTGCTATTTTCAATTCAGCTCCTTTGGGGGCCCCTAAGAGAGTGGGGGCCCTGGGCAACTGCCCAGTCTGCCCCCCCCCCCCTAACGCCGGCCCTGGACACACATGTGCCATTATGTAAGGCCAGCCAATTAAAGGTAGAATGGCAGATACCATGATGTGACATTCTGACAATCCAACTAATCAAAAGTAGATTGGCTGATACCATCATGTAAAAGGCAATACTAAGAACTTCCAGCTAGCTGCCATAGATTACTGACATGGAAATGGACTTGGTCCTGGCAACCGATTCACAACAACTCTACTGGTAATGTTTCCTTGGGATAATAATCAGGAATAAACATATCTATGAATCATTATTAGGTCAATTGTCTATGCAGAAATTCAAAATAAAGTCAGCTCACCTTTCCACTCTTCCACTTCCAGTTTACCCAATCAAGTACGGCTGCTCCTCAATTTGAACCAAACACAACGAATATCCAGCGATCAAGGGCATTTCACAGATAATGAGGTCAGATTAAAAGTTCAAACAGAGCTCTGTATTTCCCATCAATGTCAGTCTATAATATTGTCTAACCACTGTTAAAATCTTCATAAAAAAAAGTCAGTTATGTAATAAATTAAACTTAAATTTTAATCTAACCTCATCATCTGTGGTGTTAATGTGATCACTGAATATTCATTGTGTTTAGTTTAGGCCAATCATTGATAGGTTCATAGGTTCAAGTTGAAAGGCTTTAAAAAGTTATTTTTATGCTATGAAATTAGCACTTATCCAATAGATAGGTGAGAACTTGGTGTCCAATTGCTAACATCCCTAAACCCTAGATAGGGGTCCTAAAATGCTCCATTAAGAATGGATCTTTGACCAACTACTCTATTGGGTTTGCTGGAGAAAATGAATCAGCTTAGTAGAACAGTGAATCCTATATTGTGTATAGATGATAACGTAATAAAATATCATACCATATTTAGACACTTCCTGAATGGGAGAGATCACTTTTCTAGTCCCAATAAGGATTATAAAAATACATCTATTTCTATTTGGAGGTATAAATCACAAGGTAAAAATTTGTGCTAAAAAAGTGCTGTGTATTTTCTCCCTCCTTTCCCTACTTAGAGTGACTAGTGATGAGCGAATATACTCGTTAGTATTTGCTACTCGCACGAACAGTACGGTATTCGCGATACTCGGCACTGAGCGAGTATCACTAGTACTCATGAGTGATGTGTCGATTGTAAACGATCAGACACATATTGCTACCTCTCTTGAGTAAACAATGGGAGCTGCACCCAAGTGAGAACAGATTGAATGTTAAGTTCTCACTGGGGGGCACAGCAAGATGTTTTTTGCATTGAAAAAAATTGAGTCCTGCCCTGACTCGGAAATGCCCATTTTATAGCGGGAGGTATGTGTGTGGAGCCTATTGCTAATTGACTAACATTGGACTCGCTATTCGGACAAATACGCGAGTATTACAAAGTACTCGTTATGAGTAGAGAGATTACAAATATTTTGCTACTCGCTCATCACTAACAGTGACTTTAACATATTTTCACATAGAAGTCATTGGTTACTTTTCAGATGACTTTTATAAAGGAAAGCTCTAAAACTGTTTTCACTATTCTCAAGTAGAAGAAATGAAGTTATTCATTTAGAATTTTTTTGTATCAATATGTTCTGTCAATAGGATAGAGCCAGCCTAAGGCGTAGGTCCTTTTTACCTTCCTCAGACTACAAATATTTTTCTATTAAAGGGTCTCCGATATGATATAATATAGGAGAATATGAAAATAGTAAAACTAACTTTGTGAATCATTGAAACCAATGAGAGCTCAACTTTCTTTTCATAAACTGCTCCAGAAAAATAAAAGCTGTTCTACAATTGGTTGTTATGGACAGCAAGGAAATCTTCCGATGATTAATAAAGTAATATATAATACTCATAAGAGTAATATATGTGATACACGGTGTAATGATTGGCGCATCTCACTGGTTGTCAGTTAAACCTCTGCACTGTATCACTGTATGAGAGGAGAATGAAGTATGATTTGGGCATGCGGGCCCAGACTGCTGTCACTCACCCAGAGGCAGCCCTGCCCTACCAGTTTTGTGCCCTGCTCAGTTTATCCGATTCCAGTCTCCAGTCTGGAAGGATGTAAGCTAGAACAACAATAAAGGTATTTACAAGCCCCATAGATAGGTAGTAAAAGAATATTGGGGATTTGTTACTTAGCAATGGTAAGGACAAATGAAAGGGGTGATATTATTTATAGAAAACCTCTTTAAGTGAATAAATTTAGTCTAATTTAATAACAACAAGATTGACTAATTGTGACTGTCATGCAAAGAAAAGGAATTGTTCAAAATGTAAGAAACGGGCTTCTTGTCTTACCAGAGATATTGCTCTTTACTCCATCTAGTGTTTTGGTGTTGCAGATTAACCAAATTTATTTGATTAGTGCAAAGCTCAAAACCCTAGGATTAGTTTGTCGCTTTTGGAAACAAAGTTGTTGTATTTTTTTAAATCCCGAATAACTCTTTGAAGACAATTACAGCTTGATGTGGTCTCTATAATCAGTAATGTAAATTCCAGATAGGGTATACCACTTTTAGTAGCCAATCTAAGCCAAAACAGGGGCATTAACAAAGCTATCATCTACTGTCAATTTGCCTTTCATATCTAAGATCTATTTGGATTTTGCTATGCAAAGAATAACGGGAAAATTCACAAAAACCGTGTGATGCATGAAATATAAACATGGACTGGACTATATGATCAACTATATCAAGGTTTGGCAGGACCAAATGAAAAATTGCAGCACAGTAGATACAAGGTTGGTTTGATAATGTAGTCTATGGCGTGGACATTTTAATGACTTGTATTTTTGGATTATACTTCTCAGACCTAGCAGTCAGAAAGACTCATTCCTCCTTTGAAATATCTTGGATATCGATGATGCTTTTATCACATTCTTTTATTCCACAATCCTCATGGCACAGAAGTCTTAACTAAAGTTCTTCAAGGTCATTTATTATAACAGTTAAAGCTAAAACAGAACTAAAATTACTAAGCCAAATGCTATTTCACACATTTTATACTGTTAACAACCATATCTCAAGCAGAATTTTCAACATAAAGAAAGCTACACTGACCGTAGAAATAATCTAGTATGGTGCCTTGGGGTATTTGTTAATCTTCTAGTAAACATATGCATAAAATGATAGAATACTTAGTTAATTTATGGTTTGTTTTTTTAAATGAATTAACCATACTATTGTAGCACAATGCCGGTAGAGACATACTCTTACCCAACCCATACAACTCAATGATGGACTCTTGCTCAAATCGGTTCAGAAACATTTTCAATGATTGAAACACTCCAAAAGTATATTCTGTGTTAAGTAAAAATAATTAAATGTTTTAAATTTGGATTTGTCAGGTTCATCTAGTTTTTCCAAAACTTCAATTTAAACTTGAATTCAAGTTGACCAGCACATCTGAGAGGCAGAAGATGCAAGTGGAATTTGCAAAAATGATTACAGCTAAAAAAAATTGATGTAGGAAATTTCAAGGCAAAATGGCAACTGAATACAACACTGACTGAACAGTCAATATTCAAATACAGATGCATGTCTGAATGATCCTTAAAATGCTTTGGTTGATGTCACTGGAGAGTGACATCATCACCCAAGAGTTGGAATCCTGGCATGAAGAAAAGTAGAGGGTGGGTCCATTAGCACAAGAAATGGGAGTCTAACCCCAAAGACTTGAAAGGTTCATGACAGTTATTTTCCTTACTCTCGTTCTTACAGGCAGCGCTAAGCAGGGAGGAAGCTAGTAACTATGATAAACACCGGGTATGTAGGCAGCGCGCACTGCCTGGATATCCGCTGTTTATCATAGTTACCAGCCAGTGAGGTCACTGATCGCTGGTTTCTCGCTGTCATATGCAGCGATGCTTGCTGACCAGCGGGAAACCAACGATCAAAAAATGACCCAGAGCACTTTGCAGTGATCCGCGACCTCACAGCAGGGGCCTGATCGCTGCTAACTTTCACACATAACGAGATCGCTGGAGAAAACGTTGTAACGTCACAGTTACAACGATCTCGCTAACGATATCGTCATGTGTGACTGGGCCTTAAGAGGTTAAGACTTCCAGAAAATGACTGTGGATTTTCTGCCGCTCTGCCCCTATCTTCCATGGTCCATGATACCTGCCCCCAGCACCCCTGGTCTACCACTGCACTCCCTCCTTGGTAAACCATGTTGAGTCTGGTGGGAGGATTTATATACATATATTCAAACATCAACATGGGGGCCATGTACAAAGGATGGGGGACATATACACCAGGATGGGGGGGCATGTACAAAAGATGGGGGATATATATACCAGGATTGGGGGTCATGTAAAACCGATGAGGGATATAGGGATATGTATATGCCAGGATGATAGGTCATGTACAGAGGATGGGGAACATATACACCAGGATGGGGGGGTATATACAAAAGATGGGGACATATATACACTAGGATGGGGAGCATGTACAAAAGATGGGGGACACTTATATACCAAGATGGGGGGCATATACAAGGATAAGGGAAATATATATATATCAGGAAGGGGGGCTATGTACCAGGTTAAGTGGCTATGTACCAGGATATGGGATATATATACCAGGATGGTGGGCATATATCCTGATTGTAAGATGGACACTGGCATTAAAAGACGGACCCTTTTACCATTAAATAATTAGAGAAGGCTATGGGTGTGCTCAACCAATATGGTGGTGCTCTAGGATAAAGAGTGCAGTATGCAAAAAATGGTGAGCCCTGGCACACACAACGCTGGAGACAAGAGTCAATGCAAAAGATCCTTTTATTTCATATCAACTAATCCCGACCATCATTTGAAACAATGTAGTTTTTCATTAGGGAATGGGATCTGTAACAATCATTTTAAAAAATGACAGTCAGGGTACAGTGATGAAGGTAAACATACACTATCATTGGACAGGATACAGTAATACTGATACACTTTCTCAGCACAATGAATAGGAAAACAACCAATTGTCAGCATATTAAAATCATATATGACAAAAGGAACAGTTCTATATTGCTTTTTTTAATATTACCTCAATGATAAGGAATGGAGCTCAATAGAGGCTGTATAGACAGCTCAAGAAGTGTGACAACAGGAAGAAGTGCAAGACAGAAGTTTCTATGAAAATAGAGAGAATGAAAGTACTGTCTGAATTCATGTAATTGACAAGTACTCGGGTAGAGGAGGGTTACATCATACTACCTTAGGACATGATCTCTTGAAGATTATGAGCAGGGTCACATTTTTTAATGTGTGTATGTAATTGTCATGTACTATGTGTCGGGGGAGAGGAGGGGTACATGATACTACCTTAGGACATGATCTCTTGAAGACTATGAGCAGGGTCACATTTTTTAATGTGTGTATGTAATTGACATGTACTAGGTGTTGGTGAGAGGAGGGGTACATGATATTTCCTTAGGACATGATCTCTTGAAGATTATGAGAAGGGTCACATTTTTTAAAATGATTATTGGAGATCCCTTTCCCAGATGAAAAATCACATAGTTTGAAACGAGCGTCGGAATTGTTTGATTAAAATAAAAGGATCTTTTGCATTGACTCTTGTCTCCAGCGTTGTGTATGCCAGGGCTCACTATTTTTTCCATTTACCATTAAAATCTAGTTTTTTTATTCTTTTCCTTCACCAAATTTGGGGTGCATCTTATAATCTGGTGCATCTTATAAAGCAAACAATACGGTATTTTCTTAAACATTACCTGTAACATGTGGCACGCCAGTGAGGTTGTGAGAGCTTAATGAGGTAAATAAGTTGCTCAGTAATAATTGTAGAAAGGAGAGTCTAATAGAGTATTGGTCTGACTTCTCTGTTAGCTACAGGTTCTACAGTAAGGATTAGTTGTACCTTTGTTGAGGATGCAGCCAGTTATGTTGGCAGAAAATATGGCTAGAAGGTTGAAGTAGTGTTTATACTAAGGATTGGGTTGAGGGTATACATTAGGAGAGGGTAGTATATATAAGCATTCCGTGGCACACAATCTTTTAAAATTCCAACATTTATTTCATACCTTAAAAGTGCATATAAGCATGGCAGTGCAGGAGAGGGAGCCTTCAGCAGCAAGGCACCAGCGGACAAAGACAATGGCGCATATGATGCTATGACCCGTAGAATCACAGTTGTGTGAAATGGACCATTTTTGCTTTTCTGGATTGCTTTTCCCAGTTCTGGGCTTTCTCTGGTGAGCATTGACCTGTCCTACATTTGGATCGGTAGATGTGACAGTCCTGGTTTACCAGAAACACTTAGCGGAGTCCAAGCTGAAGTTGGTGCCCAATGTAAGTACAATTATATCTTATTTTTTGGTATAAAGAAGGACCTGAGTTGAAATAAACAAAGTGGGGTTAGAATGGAGGAGGGGTTTGCGACAGGTAATACAGAGAGGAGCAATAGAAATATGGTGAAATACATAAAATGCATGTATACTAATTTCACAAGTCAGGATGGAGAGATAAGCATTAATATTGCTGGAAGAGAATTATGATACTATGGGGATAAAAGAGACAAGGCTGGATAATTTAAAGGGGTATAGTCTGTTTAGTAATATCTGTCAAGTAAGCAAAGAGGAGGAGTTTGATTATATGTAAATTGTTGGTCAAAACCAATCTTGAGTGACATAATATTTGTGAGGAAAATAAAAGTGTAGGCTCTTTTTCCTATGTGTTAAAAAAGGGGAGGAAGAAAGAATAGTAACATACAAATTGGGGTTTGTTGTAAATCTTCAAGTGTAATGAAAAAAGCTGAAGATTTACTCCTAAAAAAACCAGATGAGGCATCAAAGTAGGAAGATGTACCGTAGTTACAATTGGAAATTCACCTAACTTTACATCAACTACGGAGCAGAAACCTTCAGATCCAGCAAAGGAAACAACGTTTTGACAATATGAACCCCTTCACCACCCAGCCTTACTGACCTGGCCATTTTTTGTCAATTCTGACCAGTGTCCCTTTATGAGGTAATATTTCTGGAACGCTTCAATGGATCCTAGCGATTCTGAGACTGTTTTTTCATGGCATATTGGGATTCATGTTAGTGGTAAATTTAGGTTGATCATTTTTGTGTTTATTTATGAAAAAATTGGAAATTTGGTGAAAATTTTGAAAGTTTTGCAATTTTCAAATTTTGAATTTTTATTCTGCTAAACCAGAGAGTTAGGTGACATGAAAAAGTTAATAAATAATATTTCTCACATGTCTACTTTACATCAGCACAATATTGGAAACAATTTTTTTCTGTTAGGAAGTTATAAGGGTTAAATTTCATCAGCAATTTTTAATATTTCCAGCAAAATTTACAAAACCATTTTTTTAATGACTGGATCACACATTTGAAGTCCCTTTGAGGGGTGTACTTGGCAGAAAACACCATTCCAAAAACTTCACTTCTCAAGCTACTCAAAACTACATTCAAGAAGATTATTAACCCTTCAGGTGCTTCACAGGAACTAAAGCAAAGTGGAAGGAAAACTGAACATTTTAATTTTTCCAACAAAAATGTTATTTTACCCTCAATTATTGCATTTTCACAAAGGTCAAAGGACAAAATGGACCCTAAAATTTTCTTGTGCGATTTCTGCTGAATATGCCGATACCCCATATGTGGTCAAAAACCACTGTTTGGGAGCACAGCAGGGCTCAGAAGAGAAGGAGCGCCATTTAACTTTTTGAATGGAAAATTAGCTCAAATCGTTAGCGGACACCATGTTGCGAATGGAGAGCCCTTTTGTGCCTAATCATTCGAGCTCCCCCACAAGTGACCCTATTTTGGAAACTAGATCCCCCAAGGAACTTATCGGGGATGGTCGGGATGAGGGGGAACTTGGGGATAGGGAAACGTGATGCCACCTGTGGTAACCTGGTAATGTGGTTACCAGCACTGCAGCTGGTCGCCGAGGTGATGGTGATGCAGCTTTGGTAGTACAGCTCCCCACAAGAGGAGCTTTTCCTCAGGACAGCAGGGAGGATGAGAGGAGTCATAGTCCTTGGCTCTTTGGTGCTGTAGAAAACTCTCGGGCGACGAATAATTGATGCCAGATAAATGTAGGTGAGTGGCATGCACACCAAAGGGGTATAGTCCGAGGTGCCAGTGTAGGGGTTTTACATCCCGATGCGTATAACAGTCAAATGAACACTGCACACTCACAATGTAGTTCAAGTGGAGGTGGTGGTTTATTCTGGTTTTTTTGTGCAAAAAACACAGGTGCAACAGTGGAGCTGACGTTTCAACCACTAGTCTGTGGTCTTTTTCAAAGCGTCGCTTTACTCCTTATGGCACCTATAGAGACCCTTCAGCTTGTCTATAGGTAGGAACTTGTCCATGTACCAATATGTTTAGTTCTTAGGTGTAGGTCCACTTTAGTTTAGAAGAGTGAAGAGGGTTGTCTCTATCATGCAGGTGTTGTAAGAGTAACCCCCTGTATAAGGACGCTTATGAGCACTCAGTGGTGCTGTTGCCAGTGCTTCCTGCAGGGCAGGCGGTTTGTTCACTCCCTGCAGACTCTAACTGAAGGATCATGGAGGGTTATATGGGAGTAATAAAGATGGAGTTGAGATATGTTTGCTCTTTGTTCTAATAAAATTATTTTTCTCTGAGTGTTGTGTTGTGTATTATTTTACTATTTACTAGAGATTCCTAATGGCAGAGTCTAAAATTGGTCCAACATTATGACTCTTAGTGCCAGCTGCCAATAAAAAAGCTTGAATTAACCCTTTATTACCCAGTTTGCCACTGGCACCAGGGCAACTGGAAGAGTCTGGGTACAGCACACATTCCTGTGTTTGAGACTCCTAACTAAGGCTCCACAGACTATTTGCATATTCAGCACCAGAAGATGGCACCTCTAAGGAATGCGCCATTTTCTGGGGTGGCTGTGGCCTGCAATTCGCAATGTGAGCATCTGTGATTGGCTGTTTATCTGACAGTGCAATGAATATACATGTAGCTTAATAGGCATCCCCTGAAGTGATTCAGCAGGAGACTGAGCGGCCCAGGAACAACAGCAGGAGTCTGCTAAGCCTGATTCCATCTATCTATCTATCTATCTATCTATCTATCTATCTATCTATCTATTCCAACAAAGCTGAATCAGCACAGTAGTATTAAATTAATAAGGTGCAATAGTCCTGTACACAGAGCTCCACTGTGAAGTAATACTTATCAAGAAAATAGGCAGCACTCGTTATATTCAGTTGATTTTGGACCCTTTAATCTGGCCACATGATGCAACGTTTCAGTCCACAAAAGACTTTTCTCAAGCTTGAGAAGTCTTTTGTGGACTGAATCATTGCTTATGTGGCAGATTAAGGATCCAAAATCAACTGAATGCATCGAGTGCTGCCTGTTTCTTGATAAGTATCTATCTATATCTATCTATCTATCTATCTATCTATCTATCTATCTATCTATCTATCCATCTTATCTATCTTCACTGGGTTCTGTCACAGCTGTTTGAGCATGTTCTTATCCATCTCTGCCTTTTTACAGCCCCCCTAGACATCATGTTATTCAGTTTGAGTGTCTTTTTTATTCTTTGGTTATACTGTGCCTGCCAATCTTAGCAATGCCATTATCAGAGATGGATACAAAATTACTATGACTGACAAGCAATCCCAGCATGTTTATTGACTGAAAATCAGCCCGGAAACATGCTTTTGAGCTCACTCGAATATCACTAGTAAAATCCAAAAAAAACTCGTCGAGTAAAGAGTATTGCAAATATCGTACTATTCGTGCGAATAGCGAATCACTAACTGCTTACTCAGACAGGGTCTGACCGTCTATTTGCTTGGAAACAATTTGTACAATACATAAAATAAAAGCTTTCATAGCAGAAAATAATAGAAAGTGAAAAACCAAGTAATTGAAAACTTAATATTTTCATGTTGTCTACCTATACTAGTTCAATAGCATTAGAGTATCTCTTTAATTAAGCAAACAGCATGTTATCACCTAAAAAATACTAAAAGACAAATCGCCAGGCTCAAATAACATTCACCCATGAGTTCTGCAGTACTTAAATACCAACAGACCACTATGCTTATAATCAAGGATTATTTCTAATATTCAAGAATTCCATAATAAAGGGGTCTGTACCCTAGGAATGCTTGCAAAGCAAATAAGGTGCCAATATTGAAAATGGTATGATGTTTATTCAGTCTGCTGGCATAAGTTAGGAGCATGGAGCTGTTTCTCAATTGAACCAACTCATGGCAATAACGCATATGCCAGATTTTCCAGATGGACAGACCAGCCCTGTTTCTAATTTTTGCTTGTGCTTCCATCTCCTGGGCCCTTACCTTCCCCATCTTCACTCACTTTCATCTTAATGGCTGTAGTCATAGCCTGCTGTGATCTCTAAACTCCAAGTTTCAATGCTGAATATTCAGATCCATTACCTGTTCCAATTGAAACGTGCTGACATCCAGTGCAGTTTATTCATTTATGACCAAAAGTGTTGGCACCGTTGAAATTGTTACAGAAACTGAAGTACTTCTCCCGGACAATTATTAAAATCCCATGTCTTGTCATACACGTTTATTAACTTTGTGTGTATTGGAGCAACATGAAAAAGAAACAAGAATAAAGAGCAAATTGAAGATAATTTTACACAAATCCCCAAAATAGGCTGGATCAAAATTGTTGACACCTTTCCAAAATTGTTGGTAATCAACTTTGTTTCAAGCATGTGATGCTCCTTCAAACTCACCTGCGGCAATTAAAAAGTGTGGGCAATATGAAAATCACATCTAAACCCAGATAAAAGAGAAGTTGACACAACCATTGCATTGTGTCTGTGTATGCCACACCAGGCATGAAGAACAGAAAGAGAAGTGAACTGCCTGAGGGACATGAGAACCAAAATTGTTGAGAAATATCAACAAGCTAAAGGTCATAAGTCCAACTCCAGAGATCTTTTGTCCATGGTGCACAACATAACAAGAAGATTAAAACCCATGGACTGAATAGCTCTTTGGTAAAGCACTTTATTATACTTTTTATCGAACACTGAGTAAGGCTGCGTTCACACTATGCATATTTCCCATGTCTTTTTATGTGCGCTTTTTCCCCAAAGCGCGTCTACGTTTTTCGGGCAAACTGAATGGAAATTCCCTTTTGATGTTCAGCCGCTGAGCTTTTATCGGTCGCGCTTTTGGGTTGAAAACGTGCGCATAAAAAGAATGAACATGTCAATAGTTGCGCAATATGTATGCTTTCTCTCATAGGCCCCATTAAAAGCACTGGAAATTACTCATCGCCGTTCAGACAATGTTCAAATCCAGCGCCTATAATCATGGACGCATGAAGAAAAGCAGGGTGTTATATAACACGGGGAGGAAGAATCCTGTCATCCTTCACCCATATGATATGTCGGGGCTGAAGTTTTGCTTTCCCAGTGTATCTACATACTGTGAAAGCAAAATGAAAAAAGAAAAAATGAACTAAAAATAAAAATAAATAAATACCTCTCCGCCGGCTGTCTGTGACATGAGGGGAAAATGTTTGATCAGGTGATATGTCAAGCGACATATCAGCTGATCGCTACTGGCCAATAACATCTTTAAGGTCCTGGCAGCGATCAGACGTCTTCCCCTCAGGTCCCGGACAGCCAGAAGAGAGGTAAGTATTTTTTTTTTATTTTTAATACATTTTTTCTCTTATATTTTGCTTTCACAGTGTATGTAGATACACTGGGAAAGCAAAACTTCAGCCCCGACATGTCACATGGGGGAGGAACACAGAATTCTTCCTCCCTCATGTGACTGCACTACTGGGGAAAAATGCGGCCGTTAAAAAATGGTGTGTGATTGCACCACATTTTTTTACAGGTGCAAAATAGAGCAACATAAAACATGCCCGCAAAAAATAGCGTCAATTACGCCACAAATACACTGCCTACAGTCAAATACAGGGAGGGGTTGGTGAAATATATATTAGGGTTGTTCTGCCGCCTCCTTCACTGAATGCCTTAACTGTGTGTATGTGAACATTACCAAAAGATTTGGGGTTGCAATGTAGTGCCCAGTATCAGAAAGCTGGATTTTCATCCTGTGTTATGGGTCTTACAGCAGGACAATGTCCCTAAACATTGTTCAGGGAGCCCCCGTAAATGGATGAAATCAAAGTGCTGGAGAGTTCTTAAGTAGGCTAGAGGAGGAAGGGGCCACACTCTATATCACATTAACAACTTTCTGGTAGGTTCCAATGATACTTCTTATTGCAGCATTGGCTGCTAGCATTTATCCAGGTGTATCTATCTGTTCTTTTTGTTATCTAGTGATATTAACCGTGACCTCTAATGAAGCAGAACTCAGATTGTGATCTAGCTGGCTGAGAGAAGACTTTGCAGAGGATCGAGGATTGGTATGGGGGAGTAATAAAGTTGCAGTCTAGACATGTGTTTATGTCCACCTCTCTCCTCGCTGATCCCCCACTTCTTCCCTCTACTAATCTCGTCACTGGCTCCCAATTCCCCAGCATATCCAATTCAAACTACTAACATGGACTTACAAAGCCATCTATAATCTGTCTCCCCCATATATCTCTGAACTAATCTCCCGATATCATAAAACTCGCAATCTTCAATTCTCCAAACACCTCCTCCTTTCCTCCACACCTGTACGTTCCTCATCTAATCACCTGCAAAACTTTGCTCGAGCATCCCTGATCCTCTGGAACTCTCTACCCCAACACGTCTAACTATACCCTACACTTGGAACCTTCAAGCAAAACCTGAAAACCCACCTTTTCAGAACAGCCAACAGTCTGCACTGACCACAATATCACCTCACCACCAATGTACCTGGCGCTCCACCACCACTGGACACGGTGCTCCACAACCACCAGAGCAGACCCAACCTACTGTCTCCCTCCCCATTGCCCTGTAGAGTGTAAACCCACAAGGGCAGGGTCCTCTCTCCCCTCTGTACCAGTCTGTCACTGTTAGTTTGTTCATTGTATTGTTAACTTGTTTGTATGTAACCCATTCTCATGTACAGCAGGAATCAATGGTACTCAATAAATAAATAATAACGTGTGGTGGCACTCACCGGTTTGTTGCATAGTCTTTTATTCCACCTTACCACCAACATGGACTTGGACTCGTAGAAGCGGTAGGACACCGCAAAACGGTTACCGTCGTCTGCCGTCCCTCACTCCCTCTCCCCGCACCACTACACATCAGCCTGCCGGGCAAGGTGGAATAAAAGACTATGTAACAAACCAGTGAGTACCGCCACTCTTTATTCTTTTCTGAATGAACATTTACACTGCTGTTTGAGGCATGCAACACCGTGCACCAGGGACTAGTAAGGCTGTAGTCCACAGCAGCCAGAGTCTGCTCCTGTGCCTCGGAGTGCCCGGTTAATCCTATTTTGGAAACTTCATTTAAAAAATAAATAATAACAATAATTTACTTGAGATTCTTAAAGGCCGGATCTAACATTTGCCCGACATTATGAATCTCGAGCTTGATGCCAGCTAGCAATACAAAGCTGCCATTAACCACTTATTACCCAGTTTGCCACTGCACCAGGGCAACTGGAACAGCCGGATAAATTGCAAGGAATGGGCACTTTTTATGAATGTGCTAATTTCTGGAGTGGCTTCAGGTTGCTATTCTATAGTATGAAGGGCCCAATAGCGATGGGTTTCCACCCTGCTGAGAATACCAGCCCTCAGCTGCCTAGTTTTACCTTGGCTGGACATTTAAAATAGGACGAAGCCCTACGCATTTTATTTTTAATTATATACTAGAATTTAATTATTTATTTATTTATTTAACACACTATGATGGCACATTGGTTACCATACTCCATTGTGTATGGCAACCAATCCCAGACACTTTTCAGATTGTGGAAATGCAGTCTGATTGCAACAGCCAATCACAGACACTGTCACAGAGAGTAAACATCTGTGATTGGCTGCTGCCAGTCAGTGCAATGAATGTGCATGAAGTTTAAAGGCCAGTCCTGGAAGCAAATAAGACACTGGTAAGCTTTATCTAGCTATCCTAACATCCATCCATCTATCCTATATATATATATAAATATCCATGCTATCTGTCTGTATATCCATCTTTTCTGACTTTTTGTAGCATGGAGATGACCATGATAAAATCACTGTACGAGTGCAGTGCGTGTGGTGTGCGATGTTTTTATCACACTCATACACTTACATTGGTGGAATCTTGGCGAGATCCGCAGCCATATGCAGCATGCTGCGATTTTTTTTCCTCAGCACATCTCTCGCTGAGGGAAAACTTGCAGATATGCATATCACTATAGTGTAACATTAGGGAGAGTGCAATCCGATGTTTTATCAGATTGCACTCGCTGAGTTTTACCGCAGATTTGAGCGCACCATCATTTACATATACTTTACTGTTGAACTATTAGTCCACATGCACACACATTGATTCTTTTGTGAGTTTTTACCTCAGTATTTGTAAGCCAGTAACAGACAGAAGAAAAATAAAATAGAAACACGTCACCATTTTACCATTTTTTATCCAATCCTGGTTTGAGTTTACAAATACTGAGGTAAAAACTTCACCAAATGCTCAACATGTGCACTTGGTTTTAGGGCTATCCACATGTTGCATTTTTGTCATGATTTTTTTTACATTTTTTTAGATCCATGAAGTCTCATACGCATGTTGCTTTATATTTCTTGCAGAGTTTTTGCTGCAGATTTCACCTGTACTAATGAGCAAGGAAATATGCACAACAAAAAAAGCTTGTAAAAATGTGACAAAAACCCAACAAAATATGCGTACTATATACATCGCTTCTCTATCCAGCACATACTGGATGTGAGCATATACCTTTATAATACTACAAATTGTTTAACCTATTTAAGAATCAAGATTTCATATGCCTTTAAGGGGGTAGGAACAGCAGAAGACACACATCACTAAGATCTTGCAGTGACTGTGTAAGAACATTGCCATTTGCTGATCAAAAAAATAAGTAGGATTTCAACAACAACATAGATGCTTCCTTGAGGGAAAAAATTTGAAGAGACAGATCATGTGATAGTTGTGGCGCATCTACTAAGTATAAAAGCCCAGGACGGCAGGAAAAGACTTGGAAGGAAGCAAATTGGAGAACAGCAGATTGGCCTTAAAGTCGCCATTGCAGGAGAAGTACCCAATATTGATTAGATTTCCTGGAATGCCTGAGTCATACTAGACTCATGAAGGAACCCAAAGACTGAATCCCAAACATAGACACAGGAAGGAACCCAAAGACCGAATATCGAACATCGACTCCAGAAGAACCCTGAAGACCAAATACCAAACATCATTAAAAGAAGGAACTCAAAGACAGAAAAATTAACATTAACTCCAGAAGGATCCCGAAGACCGAATCCCAAACATAAACACAAGAATGAACCCAAAGACCCAATACTGAACAGTGACTCCAGAAGGAAGCTGAAGACTGATCACCGAAGACCGAACAACGCTGACAGAATGCGATCATTGTGAATCAGGCCATTACTTCCTGTCCAGAAGTATGGTATTCAGTGGAAAAAGTTATCCACTAGCATTGAACTTGTGACTTAAAGGGTTGCACTATAGTGTCTTCAGAGTCAGTGTGTTGATAAATTTAAAGCGAACCTGTCACCCCCCCTGGACATCTAAAGCTAAAATAGCCACCTTCTGCAGCACTAAGACTGCATTCAGGGAAGGTGGCTATAGCCTTTTGATGCCCTATACACTGTTAAATATGCATTTATATAACTGCTTACACTTAAGAAGAGCTAAGACCGGGAGGCGGGGTTTCGCGCTCCTCCGACCCTCCCCCTCTTGTCACTCATCCTGGTCGCCTGCTGCTGCCTCCCCTCACAGTGTAACTTGAACGCGCACCTCCGTTCTCCTCTATGGCGCATGCGCTGTGCGCCAGGTGTCCAGGAAGTCGTCGGGCTGCGCGCACAGCGCATGCGCGGCGCCATAGAGGAGAACGGAGGCGCGCGTTCAAGTTACACTGTGAGGGGAGGCAGCAGCAGGCGACCAGGATGAGTGACAAGAGGGGTCGGGTCGGAGGAGCGTGAAACCCCGCCTCCCGGTCTTAGCTCTTCTTAAGTGTAAGCAGTTATATAAGTGCATATTTAACAGTGTATAGGGCATCAAAAGGCTATAGCCACCTTCCCTGAATGCAGCCTTATGGTACCTTTACACGCCGCCACAACAGGATGCATACAACCCGCTACAGGCTACAAATGTAGCTTGTCGAGCCAATATTGCCCGTAGTAGCGGCGTCTGAAGACGGGACGACACAGCCGGCTACAGATACCTCTGTATCCGTGCACTGCCCATAAACATATGGCAACATCGCCGATTGTAGCGAGCTGTATCGGCGTGTAAAGAAGCTACAGAAGGGAACTCTGGACACCCGGCGATGTAGCTGCAATGTGGCTAAGGCGTCACCCATGCTCCGTGATACCGCGCCCCTTCAGCGATCATTGGTGGAAGATGCTGCGTTACGATTGGCCCTTGCCTCACAGCCCTCCATCTTGGATGAGCTGTCCCTTCAGCACTACACATACGCGCCGTATGCACGATCAGATAGTAGTACAATTATGCGGACACACACTTGAACGTAAAATCATAAATGGCCCATGATCTACATACAGTGTGCACATCCTATCAACATGATAACGAATAATGCGGGACACAGCGCACAAGTGTGTGTTACGTACCGCTCTGGCTTATTGCACAGCAGCTGCCGTAGAAGTGTTCCGGGTCTGGCAGTGCGCGCAGCGCGCACACAGATGCACACAATCCCATAGCACATCGGAGGAGATTACCCAGTAGACAGATCAGAGCCGTGTTGTACGGACTGCACTGTGGGTCTTCTGCAGTAGGGGCCGCATAAGTGTGGCGGCCGAGTCACTGCGTGTTGGGCTACTTATAAAGGTGCGTCACTCCCACAGCGGTCGTAATGACGTCATGACGTTGGTTTCATTTTCACTCTGCCTGCAAGGTGCCAGCCCCGCCTCTGCACACACCATAGCAGTCATGGCAGCCGTGCACCGCGCCGCAACATGGGGGATGGCGGAGCTGATCATCCTCATTGATCATTGCGACCGTCGGGACTATTGGGGCCACCATCACCACCGCCACCCCAGGCTGCGCAATCGGTGCACCGTGCGGCGGATCCAGCGGGCCCTGCTCTGCCAACTGGGGGTACAGAGGACAGTCAAAGCGATCCAAAAAAAGATCGCTGACTTGAAGCACAAGTGCCCAGGTCGCATACTGGACATCCGTGCCAGGATTGCCAGGCTGCGTGGTGAGTAATTGTTGCCCCAAAACACACACCGCCACATGTGCATGTCCCACAATACACAAAAAATGATGGAAACATATGACAAGGGACAGTGTGGCCTACACAATCAAACACATCTTCACAGTGTTGTGCTCATCCAGTCAGGCCTAAAAATGTCTCACACGCACAGTCCATGCATACAACATGAGTGTATGCATCCAGCATCACCTGGTTGATGCTAAGTAAGGCTGGGGTCACACACACAGATATCTGCCCACATATTGTTTGCACATCTCTGTTTGCAGTCAAATCATGGTCACATGTTGACATTTGGAGACAGCCTCAAAATGGAACAATGTGTCCATGCTTTCACTGCAACCAGAGATCTGTCAACAATATCTGGCCACATATCTGTGTGTGTGTGACCCCAGCCTTAGCCGTCAAATACATACCCACACAAGCTCTTTGTAGGACAACAATGTGTAGGCATGATCTTATTACGTCTTTTATGTTCAAATTTCAAACTAGATGCTGAATCCTCATCAGAAGAAGGGCCCCATGCCCCACCCCCAGGTGGCCCATCAAGAACCCCACCACATCAGGCTCAAGTGGCACCCTTGTCCCCAGGGTCAACACCTTCCCCCGGGCCTCAGGAGCCAGACGTCCCGTCACCCACCGGGACAGAGGACGTGGAGGACCAGTCCGCACCTGGCAGCCCGCTGGAGTGTGACCAGCTGTCCCCATCTGCCTGGCTGCTGGAGGAACACATCAACTCCCCACAGGAGGGCGAGGAGCAGCAAGTACCTGGCGGCCCAGAGGAGTCTTTGCCCCGTAGCCCAGGACCACTGTTACCCCTGAACCACATAATGTGGCCACGGAGCCCCAGCCCGGGCGGGAGTAACACCACCTCCCACTGTCTCCAGCTCAGTGGCGAGTCCTGGGGTGACCATGTCCCCACACAGTGACTATGGTGGTAAGTGGGTTATGTTGC
>JARQOC010000003.1:100513165-100546189 GCA_033576535.1 Allobates femoralis | reverse complement strand
ATAATAAATCACAAAAAAAATTTATGTGAAGCCCCACACTATTATGATAACCAGCATGGGTAAAGCAAAAAGCTGCAGGCTGCATCCCTCAGCTGTCTGTTGTACCTTGGCTCGTTATCAAAAATAGAGGGGACCAAATAACATTTTTTAAAAATCATTAAAACCATATATCATATATTCTAAAACCATCCAAGGTAAAGCAGATAGCTGGGGGATGGTATTATTAGAATGGAAAGACCCATGGCTATTTGGCCCTTCCTAGCCTAAATACTGTATATCAGCCCGCAGCTGTCCCAGAAGTGGCATATACATTAGATGCACCAATTAGGGTGCTTTGTACAGCTCTTCCTAAATTGCCCTTGTGTGTTGGAAATTGAGCTAATTCTTTTGTGGTTAATTCAAAATAAATCCCCAATCTTCTGATTATCAAATGGGCGTGATGCCAGCTGATAATTCTCTGCTGACATCAACCTAAAAAAACCTTGATTATCAAAACTACATGGCAATCTGGAAGAACCGGGGTGAAGCTCCAGAATTGGCACATCTAATGGGATGTGCCACTTTTGAGGCAGCTGTGTGCTGATATTCTTAGGCTGGGAAAGGTCAAGAAAACAAGGGCCTTTCCAGCCTATTATACTAGCCCCATACTGTCTTCTTTACCTTGTCTGGTTACCTAAAATAGGGGAGACCTCACATCTTTTTTTTATTCCCTATTCACTTTTGCTTTCAGGGCAATTACCCCATCTTGCTTTCTTTTGCAGTCTTAGGAGAGCACTTTGAACCCCCAGGTGCTTCACAAATTGATCCGTAATAACGAAAAAATACTTTTTTTTCCACAAACATTTTTTTCTTCATATTCCAGATTAATTTGTGAAGCACCTGGGGGGTCAAAATGCTCACCACCCATCTAGATAAGTTCTCTCTGGGGTCTTGTTTCCAAAATAGGGTCACTTGTGGGGGAGCTCCAATGTTTAGGCACCAGGGGCTCTCCATACGCGACATGGTGTCCGCTAACAATTCCAATTGTTAGGGGACACCATGTCGCGTATGGAAAGCCCCTATGTACTTAAATATTGGAGACTACAAGTGGACACTTGATCCCTTGTTGTAGTCTATAGGGTCAGAGTCATGGTGCATGGTACATCAGATCATTGCCGTACATTGCGCCATGACTTTCATGCACCTGTCCATCCATCCACCCATGCATCCAATCATGCACCATCCATCCATCCATGCACCCATGCATGCACCATCCATACATGCACCCATGCATACATCCATGCACCATCTATCCATGCACCCGTCCATCCATGCACCCATCCATCCATGCACCCATCCATCCATGCACCCATGCATGCACCCTTCCATCCATCCATGCACTCATTCATGCACCATCCATCCATGCACCCATCCATGCACCATCCATCCATGCACCCATTCATCCATGCACCATTTATGCACCCATGCATGCACCTATCCATCCATGCACTCATCCATGCACCATCCATCAATCCATGCACCCATGCATGCACCATCCATCCATGCACCCATGCATGCACCATCCATGCATGCACCCATGCATGCACCCTTCCATCCATCCATGCACTCATTCATGCACCATCCATCCATCCATGCACCAATACATGCACCATCCATGCATGCACCCATCCATGCAACATCCATCCATGCACCCATTCATCCATGCACCATCCATGCACCCATGCATGCACCTATCCATCCATGCACTCGTCCATGCACCATCCATCAATCAATCAATCCATGCACCCATGCATGCACCATCCATCCATGCACCCCATGCATGCACCATCCATCCATCCATGCACCCATGCATGTACCATCCATTCATTCATACTCACCTCGGTGCGGAGTAGCAGCCCTGATTTTATTGAAATTTCAAACCCTTCATGGCCAAGGACGTATATATACATCCCTGGCTGTGTTCCTTTCTTTGATACAATCTCAGGCTCTGAGCACGCATCGTCCCCTGCCCATGTCAGCTTATCTGATCAGTTGACATATGAAGCTAACAACACTGATAAGATCAGTGATCCGATCGGCACTGTTAACCCTTTGGATTGCCCTATCAAACACTGACCTGTGGCCTTGATGCATTGCTATGACAGCATGGGGCCAGCCTATAACCCTGGATGCTGTCAAGAATGACTTACTGCCGGCGATGCATGCGTGACATTGCCATGAGAAAGTGATCATTTGTGCTATGCAGCGATATGCTGGAGCATCTCTCTGCAAAACACAAGCGATTGCACTGTAAAGTGCTGAGGCACCCTGAGGGGCAGTGTAAAACAAAGAAATGGTAAAACAAAAAAGTTTTAAAAAATAAAAGAAACATAAAAGTTCAAATCACCCCCTTGAAAATAAAACTAATAAAATACCCATATTAGGTATTTCCACATTCAGAAATGCCTGATCTATCAAAACATAAAATCAATAAATCTGTAAATTGCAAAAAAATGAAAGCTTTCGAGACACTATTGACCCTTTATCAGGCTTAATAATGATGCAATAATGGAGACACACATAGTTGTTCAAGTTGTCAGGTTTGGTCTCTGTTCTGTTTGTGTTGAGTCCTGAATTGAAGCATCTAATTGTGTCATCAGTCTTTCGAATTACAAACCCAACATAGTCGAACTTTCTGTGCTTTCTAAGGGACTCTCATTTTGTCCTACTAAAACTCTGAATAAAACTGAACTGTGCAGCGACAAGAAAGATTACTGCAGGATACAACACCTGAGGGAATTTAACAGTGACAAAGAGGATTCAAACCCAACTGGGCTGAAGGAAGAGGGATCCTGACAGCCAGGAAAAGGTCAAACTGGACAATCTGCATCTGGGTGCAACCCACATTTGGATAAATATATAGACACTTTCAGACATTTGGTAAAATCCACACAAGAAGCAACCATCCAACATAAATGCCCAGGAGAGACGAGCCATACAGTCTTTGAAAACCAAGAAAGAAATCATCATTAAACCTGCAGACAAGGGTTGTGCAATAGTCCTGATGAACAAATCAGACTACCTGAAGAAAGCAAAAAGACAACTGATTGACACACACTACTACAAGAAATTGGAGCCTGAACCCAGGCAGGACTATTACAAGGAATTAAACAAGCTGGTCTCTTGTCTACCTGACATATCCTTAAAGGGAACCTGTCACTCCCTTTGGGCATTTTTAACTATATCCACCAGCTTACTCATAATGTAAATGGGGTTCTTATAACCCCTCTTTGTGCCCAGACTGGCCCCTCATACCCGAAATATGAACTTATATTGTGTCCAGCGAAGGCCTCCTATGGAGTCAGGGAGGCTGCCATTTAGTCCTGATGTATAACATCCTCGCCGACCCCCTGGCTCCCAAACCTGCCCTGCAGTTTGAAATTTCCCACCATTCCTCTAGCCGACATGTAGAGCCACTGGAGCAGGTTCCCGCGCGCTTCCATTTAAAGGTATCACTCACTGAGGACTCTCAGATCCTAATATATTTTTTCTTTCTACTGGCTAAAATGGTACTAATATTTTTTTACTTATAAACTGCATAACATAACAAAAAAGTTCCAGCAACAAATTTTGATTTTTTTTTTGGTTGCCGCAATTAAAATGCAATAGCAGGCGATTAAAACAGAAAATCTACATTAAAATAGTATCATTAGAAACGTCAGCTCAAGACACCAAAAATAAGCCATCACAAAGCCCCAGATTCTGAAAAATGAGAACACTACGGGTCGAGAAACATTACACCAAAAGTGCAATTCTTTGTCTTGCAAAACTTCAGATTTTTCTTCACCACTTATATAAAAGTAAAAGCAACATGTTTGGTATCTGCAAACCCGTACCATTGTGAAGCATCATACTGACATGTCAGTTTTACCACATAGTGAACATGATGAATAAAAAACCTCCAACACGATTGCACAGCACTTGGAATTTTTTTTCCTGTTTTCAAGTACACTATATGGTAAAATATATCATGTCATTTAAGAGTACAACTTGTCTTGTAAAAGAAAAAAGCCCTCATATGTCTATACTGTTGGAAAAAAAAAAAAAGTTGTGGCTTTTGGAAGAAGGGGAGGGATAAACAAAAAAAAAACAGAAAACAAAAAATTGCCTGGGGGTGAATTGGTTAAGCAGTCTAGTAAGTAATATCTCTCTAGAATCAGGATCTCTCAGATTAAATAGCAAAAACTTAATGACAGTTTATCTTTAAATGTCATAAATTAGTTTAAAATCATCAAGGGACCTGACAGGTTACCTTTAATGAGGCCGTAAAACACGTCAATATTGCGTGCACGATCACTGCTGCACGTGACGTTGCAGTGATATTGACGTGTGTGACAGGGCACATCAACCAGTGATAATTCGCTGGTTGATGATCACCAGGTTTTAGAACCTGTTCTAAAACCTGACGACGATCGCCCTGGTGGACACGCAGCATCGCTGCATGTGACACCGGGAGATGAGATCAGCCAGCTCCCAGCGCCTCTCAGGAAGTGCAGGGAGCTGGTATCCAGGGTAAACTGCAGGTAACTAGGCAGCGCTCGCTGCTTAGATACCCGATGTATACCTTAGTTACCAGCCTTCTCCGCTCACCGGCTGGTATCTAAGGTCCACAGCGGGTACCTAGGGTCCATAGTTACCCGCTGTGTACCTTAGATACCAGCCGGTGAGCAGAGAAGGCTGGTAACTAAGGTATACATCGGGTATCTAGGGAGCGCGCGCTGCTTAGTTACCCCCAGTTTACCCTGGATACTAGCCTGCAGACATCGTGGAAATGATATAGAAATCATTTCCACGATGTCGCTGGTAAAATAATCGCTGGTGAGTCTGCCTGTGACAGCTCACCACCGATCATCCGACAATGTCGCCAGCGATCGGATCGCTGAAGACATTGACGCGTGTGACGGCCCCATAATACACCATGGAAATATTGAATTAGATAATTGAAAACATTGGGAACAGGATCTCCTGACAGAACCATTGTGCGTTAATTAAACTTTTCACACTCAAATTTCTAAACTATTAAATGTGAAAAAATTGTATAAGTTTGTTATTTAGGGTAACCATGGCCTGTAACGAAGTTTAATGTTATCAGTCGCGTTGGAATTTAAATAACAACAAATATTATAAAATAAAAATCCTGTTATCTGCTTACTTACATTTCTTTTGTCTAAAGATAAGTAACCATATAATGTAACAAATGGGCAGTATTAAGAGACGTCTGTATAAGAGTAAATACTTTTTTGTCAGGACTGTATGTTCTTTAAATAAACAAAGCGTAGAAAAAGAAAAAAAAAGGATTATAATGAATCATTGTTTCTTAAACATTCATCAAGTTAAAAGCAATCTTTCAAGCAACAGTATCTTTTTGTAAATTTGAAACAATTCATTACATTTAATTTAATGTTGCATTGCAAGAAAAACAGACAATGATCTATCAAATTAAAAGAAAATACTTCTGATTATAAATCATTTTCCATTCCAGGCTACAGTCTTACGCAGAGGAACAGAAAAACATTAACATTAAATATAATCCAGAGGGTTCATTGTTGGGAGGTGTTGAGAAGATTGATCAGAATACAACATCCTTGTATACAAGTTATGTTGTGCACCACATTAGTAGCTATTGTTCTGTAACTTATCTACTAAGCAGAGACACAGTGATGAATGATCTCAATATCAATGATTTTAAAGACACTTGTTAAAATATCTGTTTGTCGCAATGTTTTTTGTAAATTTATAAAACATTTAATCAATACAAAAAAACATAATTACAGAAATGCTAAACAATAATAAAAAACTTTCCATTTAAAGCTAAAACTCTGATAGGATTTAACATTAAGTATCTTTTAAATTCCGTTACATTTCTCAACAACTGCAACACCATGGAAAGTCATGTAATTATGTAAATCACAGGATCGATAGACAAAAAAAACAATGATATGCAAATGATAATAAAAATGGAAAGCACATTTTCAAAGCATCACAGTATTTTCTGTGTCAAGTATGAGTACCACATGCAGAAATACACACACATGCCTGTGTTAGCATATGATCAGAAGTTGCTATTGGTGCCTAGGAGGTATTCTGTTCTACTGAATGTTCTTGGGCTCGTAAGGCTGGGTTCACATTTGCAGCGCATATGCGTACGCAGTGCCGAACGCAAACATTTTCATGTGAACGCAGCGGAGATTGTCGCATGTGTTCACATGAAAATGTGATGTGAGCCGCCTGCTATCAAATCAGCGGCGGTGGCAGGTAGGTGGAGATCAGAGGCGCAGATTCAGGCAGCCGCAGCTGATCTCTTCCTCCCGGCCGCCGCTGATCTCCCTGCCACCGCTGCTGGTTTATTTAGAATAGCGGGCGCTGAAGTCGGCTTTCCCGCCCTGCTATGTCAAATGAACAGGTGATGAACAGCTGACTTCATCAGTTGTTCATTTGAAATAGCAGGGCGGGAAAGCCGACTTCACTGCGGGCTTCACCGCCCGCTATTCTAAATGAACCAGCGGCAGTGGCAGGCAGAGGAAGAAAGAAGAAGGAAGAAAGAAGAAGAAAGAAGAAGAAGAAGAAAGAAGAAAAAAAGAAGAAGAAATAATAAGAAGAAATAAGAAGAAAGAAGAAAAAGACTAAGAAGAAGAAAGAAGAAGAGAACTGCGAGACAGGATTCAAATGTAGATGACCTCGGAGGAGGTCATCATCTACAGCGTCTGTGCGCTTGCCAGCAGATGGCAATTCGTACAGATTCACTTTCATTTATTTTCTGTGAGCAGCTGTCTGCTTGCGTATAAAGCAAGCACACAGCTACGCACAAAAATGCAACTTTTTGCATTTGGCTGCGCATAAATTATGCGTAGCCAAACGCAGCTGAACGCAGCCACAAACAGGCACTATGCGTTCCCATGTTAAACATAGGAGCGCATAGTGCCTGCGTTTTGCTGGCTCAGATACACTGCGCTTCATGCCCAAATGTGAAGCCAGCCTTATTCATTAAAATCTGTACCATGCAGTTCTTTTTGCCATTGTTAACCAATCATGTCAGTGATATGCAAATCCTGAGATACTGCAGGCAATATTTCCACAATTAGGAAGGTCACAGTGGCAAGAGCAACAAGTGGCCTAGCATTGTCTACACGAAAAATAAGTTCTAGGACAGTCGGAAGAAATGGGTATACTACTGGTTCCACGGCCATATCAATGTAGCACAGAGAGGAAAGTATACCGGTAAGAATGACTAGACCTGTTTGGTCACCATTAGAGATGAGTGAACTTTTTCAATATTGTTCTCCAATTTCAAATTTGGCGATTTGGTTCATGATCAGAAACTTAAGTAATTTTTAGAAAGAAATTAGCAAACTCAGCTTTGTTCGGGAAAATGTTTGAAGTTCTAAAATGGACATAAAACTTTTCTTGAAGATTTGGGACCAAAATGCCCACCTGAGAACTCTGCTAACCTAAGATTAGCTGCGTTCACAGCCATCGGTTCTACCACTTTCTTTTAACAAGGTGAAAGTGAAGGGAGCTTTAAAAGAATACTCTTCCTTGAGTTTCCAGGCGTTGGGACACCTGCAGGACGTGAATCTTTGGAAGAGTGCCAGATGTGCAAGCAGCTATGAATTGCAGGAACCGTATAATCTCCCTAAAACATCTCTTTAAAGCGAACCTGTCACCCCCCGTGGACATCAAAAGCTATAATAGCCACCTTCTGCAGCACTAAGGCTGCATTCAGGGAAGGTGGCTATATGCTTTTGATGCCCTATATTCATTCAAATATGAAGTTAGATAAAGCCTTACACTTAAGAAGAAGTAAGACCGGGAGGCGGGGTTTCGCGCTCCTCCGACCCGCCTCCTCTTGTCAATCAGTCAGGTCGCCTGCTGCTGCCTCCCCTCATGAACGCGCGGCTCCGTTCTCGTCTATGGAGCCGCGCATGCGCTGTGTGCCGGGTGTCCAGGAAGTCGTCGGGCTGCGCGCGCAGCCCGACGACTTCCTGGACACCCGGCACACAGCGCATGCGCGGCTCCATAGACGAGAACGGAGCCGCGCGTTCATGAGGGGAGGCAGCAGCAGGCGACCTGACTGATTGACAAGAGGAGGCGGGTCGGAGGAGCGCGAAACCCCGCCTCCCGGTCTTACTTCTTCTTAAGTGTAAGGCTTTATCTAACTTCATATTTGAATGAATATAGGGCATCAAAAGCATATAGCCACCTTCCCTGAATGCAGCCTTAGTGCTGCAGAAGGTGGCTATTATAGCTTTTGATGTCCACGGGGGGTGACAGGTTCGCTTTAAGGCCCCATTCGAACACTGCTTTTTTTGCTGCGTATTTTTAAGCACAAGCTCATCACAAACCAGGAGTGGGTGATTAAACATATAAGTGAAGCACTTGTTTCTATTATGGTGGGTTTACACACACCAATTTATCTGTTCAATATCTGAACCAATCTCTGGTTGCAGTGAAATCATGGATACATTGCTCCATTTTGTGGCTGTGTACAACATGGAGCAATGTATCCATGATTTCACTGCAACCAGAGATTGGTTCAGAGATTGAACAGATAAATTGGTGTGTGTAAACCCACCATCAGACCTTTCCTCTGAGTGTGCCACTCCCAGTTTTGATTGTTCCACTCCAGGTTTTTTTTGAGCTTGTGTGTAAAAATTCACAGCAAAAAAAAGCAGTGTGTGAATGGGGCCTAAAAGAGCTTTTAATTATTTTTAGTATTTATTTTTTTCAGAAAGTAAACCTTTTTTTCATCATTTTTAATTCATCTAATTTTTTTAAAGATAGAGAATCTTTATTATTGCAGTGGGTCTGCAGCATGCAAGCCCACCTCCTATACACTTATCTGTTAGCAATTCAGATAAAATAGCTTATGTCCATTATATGCTTTACATACCTGGTCTTATGGTGGGGTTACACGTCCCGATATCGCGGCGATATCGGAGGCAACGACGCGGGAGCGCGCATTTAGTGCACGTTTCTCCCTGCATCGCATCGCCAGTTTACACGCCGCGATATCGGGATGCAACGTCCCTCCGATGTCTACGCCCACCAACCCAGGAACGACCAGTTAACATGGGAGTGAATGGGTGACGTGAGCGTACACATCGGAGTTGGGCTGTCACACGCAGCGATGATGGTACAATGGCCTTGCGATATCGGCGAGTTGAATAGCTTTGCTATTCAACTCCGATATCGTTTTGGCATCGTTCCAGCATCGCGTTGGATGCTAAAACACTACAACGCGCACCCGATATTGGCTCCAACTCGCGACCCATGTGACTTTTTGTCGGAGTTGGGTCGGAGTTGGACGCCGATATCGCGGCGTGTAAACCCACCATTATAGGTCTGTTCACATACATAAAATACTATAACATGGATATTGCTTCTTGCAAATGTGCAATCCTTTAATTCCTTTCCTTCGATACATTTATAATACAAATTTTTGCATTTGAGCAAGTGTGTTATATCATTAATCTTGAATCTGTCTGTGCATTGCTCACTACATTTATTCAACATTCCAGATGATTTGGTGAGCTGAAAAAACTACTTTCCTTTTCTTATTTTCCTCCAAATATGTCAGGCTTTAATAGCCCCAACCACAAGCCCAATTCTCTCATGTGGCATAGGAATTTTTAATTCAGGTGCCTTCTACAGTCCATCCAAAGGAAGGATTAATGAGGAGATTAAGGCAAAAAGATTGTGCAAATAATAATATCTCCTAAGCGATTGGGTCTTGGCACTAGATGAAGTGAGACTTTAGGCAAATTAAAGATACATCACCGGGGAGGTCTCCACCGTCTTGGGTTCGACGTATAACCCAACAACACAGCATACCATGTGCTTGCAGTCAGAACTTTGGAGACCTGATAGATCCACCCTAAGACATGCCAATTCTGGAGAACATGTTTTTTCTCACCACCCCAAGGGCGAAGAGTGCTTCATCGCGACCAGAGCAGCACGCAGTGCAGATGCCCATATATGTGACCTGGAATATGACCACACACACTGCATTGAGCCTGATTTTAAGCAAGGTACAGATCCAGTGCTGGTCTTGCATGCCTGTGGAGATCCCACTGGAAAGGAGCTTAGAGTCAGGAGGTGAGCTGTTCTGTATGCCAGCCTAGACCTCTACAGGTTGGAGGCAGGATCCTGCAGCATGCCTTGCCTTAACTCCTTACCAACCTTTGATGTTGTACAACATCATGAAAGTCAGTGACTTCCCGACCTTTGACGTTGTACAACATCATGGCGTTTACAGTGGCACCATTACCACAGTCCCCGACCTAGGGCCCTCGTTTTCTGTGATTCTTATCACAGAAAATCGGGACTTGATGCAGGGGTTGGATTCCCCACTCCGTCCCCATGATAGCTGTGATTGGCTGTTCAAATATTGAAGAGATAATCACAGCGATCCTTTCTCTCCAGCTATGGAAGGGACTGTCATAGCTTTTTCCATACGCTGGATGTCTGGAGGGGGCGGGAATCACCCCTCCATACTGATGGGGAATGAACTGATGGGATTACTCCTCCCATCAGCTGAAGCATGGTGGCGGAGCAGGTCCATATGTGTCCGCTCACCGCCTGTTTGTGCCCTCTGTTTCACTGCAGCCCGATCTCCCTGCATGGAGATCAGACTGCAGTGAAGCAATCTGACACTTGGGCACAGCGATCCGCTATGTGATCGCTATGCCCCACTGTTAGATTGCTTCTTTGCAGCCCGATCTCCCTGCATGGAGATCAGGCTGCAGAGAAACGATCTGACAGCCAGGCACAGTGGATTGCTGTGCCCGATTGTCAGATTGCTTAACTGCAGCCTGATCTCCATGCAAAGAGATCAGTCTGCAGACAAGTAGGAGCACAAGAAGGTGGCAGCCAGGCATATGTGACTGCACCACCGCCATGCTTCAGGGGCTCTGTCACCCCCTAAGTGCTATGATCTTATGATCATAGCCCTAAGGGTCCGTGGAGAGGGAGTGCACTGTCACTTACCTCTACCAGGCGGTGTTTGGCTCATCATAATGTAACTACAATGAGTTGATCACCATAGTATCCCGACATTGCCATGGCAATGCTGGGTCACCTGACCCAAGCCTTAAAACGCTTGGGCCTCTCAATACTGAGGATTCCAGCCCTCAGCTGCCTAGTTGTACCTAGCTGGACCAAAAATATGGCGAAGCTCCACATCGTTTTTTTCTCCCCAAAATAATTTCTATAAAAAAAAATTATGTTGGGCTTTGCTGTATTTTTGGTCAGAGACTGACACAGGGAGTGTTGAGGTCACTCGCTGAGCCACCAGGACTCCCCATGGAAGTGAAATTTAAATGTTGTCACTTATAGGGGGGTTTAGGCTGTTTAAGAACATCAGGGGCTATCCAAACAGGACATGACACCCACAGATCATGCCATTAAAATTTGTGTTCCAGAATGTCACTCCCTCCCTTCAGGGCCCAGCCGTGTGCACTAATAATGGTTTTCCACCACATATGAGGTATCCGTGTACTCAGGAGAAATTGCTGTTGCCCATGAGAAAATGAAAAAATTGAGGCTAAAATAACACTTTTGTGAGAAAAAAAAAGTACTTTTTAACCATTTTGGATTAAAGTGTGATGCATCTGGGGGTTCAAAGTGCTCACTTTGCATCTAGATAAGTTCCTTGGCGGGGTCTAGTTTCCAAAATGGGGTCACGTGTTAGGGAGCTCAAATATTTAAGCACACAAGGGCTCTCCATACGTGATATGATATCACCTAACGATTGCAGCTAATTTTCCATTCAAAAAGTCAAGTGGCGCTCCTTACCTTCCGTGCCCTGCTGTGCACCCAAATAGTAATTTTCCACCACATATGGGGAATCTGTATATTCAGCAGAAATTGCACAATAAATTTTAGTGTCCTTTTTGTGGCTTTACCTTTGTGAAAATGCAATAATTGAGACGAAAATAATATTTTTGTTTGAAAAATTAAGATGTTACTTTTTTCCTTCCACTTTGGTTTAGATCATGTGAGGCATCTGTAGGGTTAATAATCCTCTTGAATTTAGTTCTGAGTAGTTTGAGAGGTGCAGTTTTTGGAATGGTGTCACTTTTGGGTGTTTTCTGTCACATAGGGCCCTCAAAGTCACTTCAAATGTGATGCAGTCAATAAAAAAATAGTTTTGTAAATTTTGATGGAAAAATGAGAGATTGCTGATGAACTTTGAACCCTTGTAACTTCCTAACAAAAAAAATTATTTCAAAATAGTGCTGAAATAAAGTAGACACGTGGGGAATATTATTTAGTAACTATTTTGTGTCACATAACTCTCTGGTGTAACAGAATAAAAATTCAAAATTTGTAAAAAAAAATGTCCCATTTTTACACAAATAAATGCAAAAATTATCGACCTAAATTTACCACTAACATGAAGCCCAATATGTCATTAAAAAACAGTCTCAGAGTCGCTAAGATCCATTAATGCTTTCCAGAGTTATTACCTTATAAAGAGTCACTGGTCAGAATTGCAAAAAATGGCCAAGTCAGTAAGGTCAAAACAGGATGGGGGGTGAAGGGGTTAAGAAACCTGCAGCCAGTGGATCTGCAAATAGAGAAGGGGGACGACAAGAAGGTATTAGTGCCAGGAAACCTTGGAAAATGCCATATGGGGCCCCCTCCCAGCCAGAATTGTTATAGGCATGAACCATCCTGGGTCTTGTCGTTTCTGGAAGAGATAAGGCTCAGAGATGCCATCGCCCGACAGTGGTTGCAGGGATCTCATTATAACCACTTTTTTGAGCAATGTCTGCAGGGTCAGGTGGTAACCTTCTTCCATTGGTGAAATGTATTGAGTTTATTTAATTAAATATTTATTGGTGTAGTTATTTGTGTTCTTACTGACTAGGTTAATAATGTTGAGTATCTGATTGACGCCTCAATATTAAAAATCTTTGGGCTTCATGTCAGCTGTCATTACCCAGCTTCCTTCAACCATAAATATCATTAATTCATTTTCTAATGCACCAGAGCAGCAGGAAAACCTCGGCAAAGCGCCACAAGTGGCACATCTAATGGAGGCACCACACCTGGGGCGGCTGCGGACAGCTAATTTTTTTAAAGGGTTAAATCTTTTAAGATATTAAAGTTTTCAGCTGTTCAAATCAAAGAATGGATGGATACATGGATGGATGGATGGATATATAGAATAGATAGATAGATAGATAGATAGATAGATAGATAGATAGATAGATAGATAGATAGATAGATAGATAGATAGATAGATAGATAGATAGATAGATAGATAGATAGATCAAAAAAGGCTTGAGCAGCACAAATTATGGGTGGAGGCAAATCAGTTCAGCAAACCTTCCTTGCTCTATCCAATATATTCAAAAACGACTGCAGCACTCCAAATTGAGGTGGTTGATGCCTTTATTGGGCCTTCAGGACAACTCAGCGACGTTTCAGCCTCAGCAACTAGCCAGATTGCAACCTAGTTCTTTTATACCTCTTAATTTACATATACACAATTACCTAATTATCTTACATGTTACATATAATTTGTTTACACCTATACCTACAGATACCATATACCTGATGTATGCAGGTACAGAAATTCAGTATAATGGGACAAGTCTTGATATGAATAGTGTAATGCATTAATCAGCCTCCACCTGGTACAAGGCACCAATTAATAAGGTTGGCACTGTTATTATGAGATATATAAAACGATGTCATATGTAAATGATGTATATAGTAAGCACAAAGTGTATCATGAATACGTCAGGTATATGGTATCGGTAGGTATAGGTGTAAACAAATTATATGAAACGTATAAGATAATTAGGTAATTGTGTATATGTAAATTAAGAGGTATAAAAGAACTAGGTTGTAATCTGGCTAGTTGCTAGAAAAAAGCCTGTTGAGCCTGAAACGTCGCTGAGTTGTCCTGAAGGCCCAATAAAGGCATCAACCACCTCAATTTTGCTGCAGTCGTTTTTGGATATAATAGATAGAAAGATAGATAGATAGATAGATAGATAGATAGATAGATAGATAGATAGATAGATAGAGTGGGACAGGGAGGAAAAGGAGGACAGGGATGTCAACGTTAGGACTCATCAGACCTGGGGTCACTTTGTCGCTGTTGATGAGAAAACAGACATTGGCCAATGTATGTACTAAGAACCCCAGAAAAAAAAAAAATAAGAATTTTTTGAAAAAAAAAAACGTAAGTTTTTACATTTTTTTCTCAAATACATACAGCTTGTTAGCATATGTACATCATTGGTAGTAGCTGAGTGCTGCAGAGAATTTTTTCTAGTTGTTTAACTCAGTATCCCTGCTTGGCACCAGTTCACATTGTGTCTGTGAGTGCTGTACAGATTTTTCTGTTTTGTATCATATGGAGTTGCTGGCTCCATGTCTACAATTTGCACCCTCATCACCTATAGGTGGTCTAGGGTTGAGATGGTGTCCGCCCACTTAGCAGTGGGACAGGGAGGAAAAGGAGGACAGGGATGTCAACGTTAGGACTCATCAGACCTGGGGTCACTTTGTCGCAGTTGATGAGCAAACAGACATTGGCCAATGTATGTACTAAGAACCCCAGAAATAAAAAAATAAGAATTTTTGAGTTTTTTTAAAAAAACGTAAGTTTTTAAATTTTATTCTCAAATATATACCGCTTGTTAGCATATGTGCATCATTGGTAGTAGCTGAGTGCTGCAGAGAATTTTTTCTAGTTGTTTAACTCAGTGTCCCTGCTGGCACCAGTTCACATTGTGTCTGTGAGTGCTGTGCAGTTTTTTCTGTTTTGTGTATAACGTATGGAGTTTTTGGCTCCATGTCTGCAATTTGCACCCTCATCACCCACAGGTGGTCTGAGGTTAATAATAAGAATATTGAGTTTTTTTAATTTTTCCTCAAATATATACATGTTAGCATGTGTGCATCATTGGTAGCAGCTGAGTGCTGCAGAGAATTTTTTTTCTAGTAGATAGATAGATAGATAGATAGATAGATAGAAAAAAATGAAACAGCACAGGTTTTTCTATAGTCGGGTGCAAGGCCCTCCTACCACAATCCAATGCTTGGAAAAAAATGGACGGCAGCACTTCCTTTAGAAAAGTAAATGTGGATTTTATTCACCAAGGGACTGCAACGTTTCAGCTGGAGGCCTTTCTCAAGCAGTGTCAGTCTACCACTGGGGTACAGATATATATAGGGCCCATACAAGGGCTTTCAATTACACAATCAGTGATAAAAGTTTACAAAATCTTTCACATACACATAATTGTGATCACTTATAAATATTACAATAGTACAATCAGTGATATGGGTTTTGCAAGATGATCATAACAGTGAAATTGCATTGTCTTCAATGCACATGCCAAGTAAGAAAAAAATGTAAAAAACATCATTATGAAGTAGGTGGACTCATCTCATTACTTACTGAAATCCCGCGCATGTGCAAATTGTGAGTTAAAAATAACGATGTGGGGTCCCCTTTATTTTTGATCGCCAGCTAGGGTACAGCTGGCAGCTGCAGCCTGCAGACCAATACTCCATGCTTGACTGTGGACACAGTGTTATTTGGGTCATGAGGAGCATTTCTCTTACTCCAAACACTGTGAGTTGAGTTAATACCAAAGAGCTCAATTTTTGTCTCATCTTACCAATAACCTTCTCTGAATCACTCTCAGAATCACCAAGGTGTTCATTGGCAAACTTCAGATGGGTTTGCACATGTGCCTTCTTGAGCAGTGGGACTTTGCGGATTTTAGTCCATTACAGCATAATGTGTAGCTAATGGTTTTCTTGGTGACAGTGGTCCCAGCTGCCTTGAGATCATTAACAAGTTTCTCCAGTATAGTTTAAGGCTGATCTCTCATTTTCCTCATGATCCTAGATACCACACGAGGTGAGATTTTGCATGGAGCCCCAGATCAATGTCGATTTACAATCTTTTGTATTTCTTCCATTCCAGTAGCATCTTACTTATAGTTTTGTAGCCCATTCCAGCCTTGTGCCGGTCTAGGATCTTTTCCATTATATCCTTAGAAAGCTCTTTAGTCTTGCCAATATTGTAGAGGTTAAAGTCTGACTGATTTATTTAGTGTGAGGACAGGAGTCTTTTATACAGGTGACAATTTAGGACAGCTGTCTTTAATGCAGTTAACGAGTTGATTAGGAGCATCTAACTGGTCCGTAGGAGCCAGAATTCTTAATGTTTGGTAGGCGATCAATTACTTATTTCTCTCTTTAAAATGCAAATACATTTATCATTTATATCATTTAGACCATGTAATTTTCTGGATTTTATTTTTGATATTCTATCTCTCAATATTAAAATGAACCTACCCTTACAATTATAAAGTGTTCATGTCTTTGGCAGTGGGCAAACTTACAAAATCAGCAAAGGATGAAATAATTATTTCCTTCACTTTGTATATGTTGTCATATTGAACTTTTACTCTTTCTTTTTTCCTATATGTGCATGCTTTTTCTCGCAGTATGACGTCACCATTTTTATGCCTATTTTTCAAAATATAACCTCCTTGTATGAATTATGTATAAAAAGATTCTCCGCATGAGGGTTCGGGGCCAGACCACAACATTACTCCATGGCTACCTGTCTGGAAACCTGCGCATGTTTACAAGCTTTGTATCCTATATCCTATCTTCTCTACTGCATCCTCTACAATAAACCCAAAAGAAGAATTGTCTACAGTGCTTTTTCGGTTTTTGGTAACTAACATACACTGAGTTTATGACACAAATAAGGGGACTATGACCCACAAGTTGATGACCATTGACTTAGAGCGTAGAAGACATTAACTGTCGCACTTACAGGCTGCTATTTTTCTAAACTTTCTTGAAATATAGTTACATATACTGTACTATGCCTCAGTAATTTAATACAAATTAGTCCTTTACAAGTGTTAATAAAGTACATCAACTAAATTGTATGTTTAGAAAAGATAAAAGTTTTTCTATTGGAAAACACACAGGGGTGTGTTTTCTGTAATGAGTCTAGTAAAGTAATTAAATATTGTGTGCAAAAATAAAATTGAAAATGACTGAAAGGAAAGTAGATCTCCAGACATACTTTTATGAGATCTTTATTGATCTCCTTTAATTCAGCGTGAATACATAAAATGGCCTATGTCATGCTGTGTGGCTCTACTGTGTTTCTCTTTGATTTCACAAGCATAGCAATCTTTCTAAAGTGTAAACAGCATAAATATGGCACTAATTAGCAACACCTTTTTATTGAAATCAGACAATTATAATAAAGCAGAAGAAGTAAAAGTCTGTGTGGCTATACTTTATTTCTCCTAAGACTTTCTGATAAATTTTCTTGGTTTTCATAAGACAATTAAATGAATGAGAGCCAGAGAAAGGTCAGCGTGATAATGATTGTACACTGTAATTTTTTGTAAAAGCAATACTTCACGAAATAATATCTTCAAGGAAATGCCTCTAAAATGCAGGATGTAATTGAACATGACAGACATTTCCTTTTTTTTAACTCTCAAGTCCAGTGATGGGCGAACCCAAAGTTCGGTGTCCATACCAAACACCTAGTGTTCGGGCACAGATCCTCTCTTGCACATAAAACTTGGATTGAAGAAGCAGTTCTTCAAAGCTCTCAATCACAGTGGAGAATGCTTTAACTATATATGTTCAACATTTCCTGGTCTTAGGCTGTGGTCACAGTTGACATGCGTTTTTTTAGTGCCTTTTAAAAACGCATGCTTTTTTACATGCGTTTTTCATGTCATCATGAGTTTTTTAAGGTGTGTGATGGCTCCCTGCGTTTTTGGCTGCGTTTTGGAATCTGCACCCAAAAATAGTGCATGTACTATTTTTGGTGCGTTTTGAAAAACGCATGCGTTTTTGAAGAAAACGCATGCGTTTTTATAACATGGGCCCCTATGGAAAACGCATTCAAAAACGCATGTATAATTAGTACCTTTTAATAATAATAATAATAATTTTATTCATTTATATAGCGCTATTAATTCCATAGCACTTTACATACATCAGTAATGCTGTCTCTCTTGGAGCTCACAATCTAAACATCCTATCAGTATGTCTTTACAATGTGGGAGGAAACTGGAGTGCCCAGAGGAAACCCACGCAAACACGGGGAGAACATACAAACTCCTTGCAGATGTTGTCCTTAGTGTCCTTGGTGGGAATTGAACCCAGGACCTTCAGGACCCCAGCGCTGCAAAGGCTACAGTGCTAACCACTTGAGCCACCGTGCTAGTGCCATTCAAAAACGCATGCGTTTCCCATAGGAGCCCATGTTAAAAAAACGCATGAGTTTTCTAAAACGCATGCGTTTTTTTAACATGGGCTCCTATGGGAAACGCATGCGTTTTTGAATGGCACTAATTGTACATGCGTTTTTGCATGCGTTTCCCATAAGGCCCCATATTAAAAAACGCATGCGTTTTTGGAAAAGCACCAAAAACGCATGGGACTGTCACACATGCTTTTTGGCTATTAGGGCATGCGTTTTTTAACATGGGGGCCTATGGGTGCGTTTTTTACATGCGTTTTTGAAAACGCAGGTCTCCAAAAACGCATGTGAAAAATGCTACTGTGACCCCAGCCTAAGTGAAGAGAAGAAAAAGGCTGGAATATTTGATGGACCTCAAATAATAACACTTATGAGAGACCCAAATTTTATCACATCAATGAATGAGACAGAAGAAAGAGCTTGGAATGCATTTTGTAATGTGGTGCAAAATTTTCTAGGGAATAAAAAAGTAGACAACTATGAAGAGATTGTGGAAGAGCTACTAATGATTCTGCGAAATCTTGGATGTAGAATGAGTATCAAGATTCACTATTTATGCAGCCATTTGGACTTTTTTCCAGAGAACCTTGGGGATGTGGGCGAGGAACAAGGGGAGCGTTTTCATCAGGACATTAAAACAATGGAAGAACAGTATCAAGGCCGGTGGGACTCACACATGATGGCTGATTAATGCTGGAGCTTGATGAGAGACAACCCAGAAGCTGTACATCACAGATCATAGTAACATAATAACATAGTTTTTAAGGTTGAAGGAAGACTTTAAGTCCATCTAGTTCAACCCATAGCCTAACATGTTGATCCAGAGAAAGGCAAAAAAAAAACCATGTGGCAACAATAAGCTCCACATTGGGGAAAAAAATTCTTTCCTGACTCCAGATACGGCAATCAGACTAATTCCCTGGATTATCGCCATATCAAAGAATCTAGTATATATAACCGGTAATATTATAGTTTTCAAGAAAGGCATCCAGGCCCTTCTTAAATGTTAGTAGTGACTCACTCATTACAACAGCATGTGGCAGAGAGTTCCATAGTCTCACTGCTCTTACAGTAAAGAATCCGCGTCTGTGATTATGATTAAACCTTCTTTTTCCCCCAGATGTAGAGGATGCCCCCTTGTCCCCGTCTCAGGCCTAAGAGTAAAGAGATGATTAAAAAGGTCTCTGTACTGTCCCCTCATATATGTATACATTATTATAATATCACCCTTAAGCCTTCGTTTTTCCAAGCTAAATAACCCCAAGTTTAATAACCTGTCTTGGTATTGCAGACCCCTCAGTCCTCTAATGACTTTGGTTGCTCTTCTCTGGACCCGCTCTAGTTCAGCTATGTCTTCCTTATACACCGGAGACCAGAATTGTACATAGTATTCTAAGTGTGGTCACACTAGTGACTTGTATAGAGGTAAAATTATGTTCTCCTCATGAGCATCTATGCCTCTTTTAATGCATCCCATTATTTTATTTGCCTTTGCAGCAGCTGCTTGACACTGGGCACTAAATGTGAGTTTGTCATCTACTAGGTAGGGATGGGCGAGTATACTCGCTACAATTTGGCACTCGCTGAATATTAGCGGTATTCATGTACTCGCTACTCGCCGAGTAAATTACGATTACTCGGGAGTAGCAAGTACCAAATACTTTTGCAGTGTATCAGTAGATACACTGCAAAAGTCCTGTAAAAGAGAGAAAAAGTGGTTAAAAAATAAAAAAATCGGATACTCACCTTAACCGACGGCTGTACCGGGACCGGCCGATGCACGTCTATTCATGGAAAAGGATCCTTCACTCTCTCAGCGAATCAGATGGCTGGAAGAGATCTGGCCAATCAGATGCCGCCACGTCACAATCACGTGATCGCTAGCAGTCACCTGATTGGCCAGATGGAAAGGTCCTCTCAGGTACACCGAGGACCTTTCCATCTGGCCAATCAGGTGGCCACTAACGATTACGTCATTGTGACGTGGCGGCATCTGATTGGCTGAGAGAGTGAGGGTCCTTTTCCATGAATAGATGTGCATCGGCCGGTCCCAGTACAGCCGTCGGTTAAGGTGAGTATCCGATTTTTTTATTTTTTAACCACTTTTTCTCTCTTTTACAGGACTTTTGCAGTGTATCTACTGATACACTGCAAAAGTACTCGGAATCGCTATACTCGCAACGAGTAGCGAGTACCGAGACCTACTCGTTGCAGGTATAGCGATTCCGTATAGTAAGGTATTCGCCCATCCCTATCATCTACCCATACACCCAGGTCTTTTTCAGTGATAGTCTTTCCCAGTGTTTTACAATTAAAGATCAGCCAAGGAAAGAAAGTTCAAGTAACTGCCATTTGCCATTCATCTGTGTGCCATATATATGAGTTTTTATATTTTGTAGTTTAATTCCTGTTTTGTTCATTTTATTTGCATTTATCTATTTATTTAATATCTATCTAACTCTATCTAACAAAAATAAATGTGGAACAGCACAAAAAAGAAAATAATTCGGGTGCTAGGCTTCCTACCATAAATCCTTAGGTTTAGATATTAAGAAAAAATGTACAGCAACACATCCTTTAAAAGTGAAAAAAGTGGATTTATTCCCAGGACCGCAATGTTTCGGCTTGTCAAAGCCTTTTTCAAGCAGATTCCCATTGTGGTAATGCGCATGTGCAGGATCTAAAAGGTGTAGTTGCCCTTGAGATCGCAATATGTCATTGCGCAAATGCGGGAGTACAAAGATGGTGACCAAGAGTCCTGTTGCACCATTGCGCAGGCGCGGAACTTGATGAGTCATGTGACGAGTCCACATATGTCACTATTGCTATTTTTTTCTATTGTTTTCTAATTGAGCATGCATACTGCATATAGCAGGACGCTGTAAACATGGTGATCAATGCTGTTACACTGCTGTGCTGTGCACTATTTAATCAATTTAGGACAGTAGTCCGATTTTTAATGTTTCAGAGGTGTATTTTATTAAAGTTAACAACTTGTGAAACTTTCAAGCACTTCATGTAACATTGTATTAAATTTTTTTTTAATACTGTGGTGTATTTATGGGAAATATTATAAGGTTTTTTTCACTAATTGTATAATTAAAAGCCCATTGCAAGGGTCCTATGTATAGCTGTACACAGTAGTCTGTCTGTCTGTCTATCTATCTATCTATCTATCTATCTATCTATCTATCTATCTATCTATCACAGAAAAAAAATGCACAGCACTCAAGATAGTGTGAACTAGTGCAAGTTGCGACGCTGGAACAAACAACCAGAAAAAATTCACTGCAGCACTCAGCTACTGCCAAAATTGTACACATGCTAATAAGCGGTTTATATATGAGGAAAAAATTTAAAAACTTACGTTTTTCAAAAAACTCAATATTCTTATTTTTTTACTTTCTGGGGTTCTTGGTACATATATTGGCCAGTATCTGTATGTTCATCAACCTCGCCATGGTGACTCCAGGTCTGATGAGTCCTACTCTGACATCCCTTTCCTCCTTGTCCTCCCTATCCCACTACTGGTGGTAAGTGTAGCTGTGGAGCCAGCAACTCCACATATTTGACATAAAGCAGAAAAAACTGCACAGCACTCAGGATATAGTGTGAACTGGTGCAAGCTGCGATGCTGGAACAAACAACCAGAAAAAATATTTCACAGCACTTTCACAGACATCATCATCACTGTCCCCATTGGGACAATTGAAATTCATTATCAATATGTCTTTACAATTTGGAAAGAAACCGGTGAACACCGAGAAAATCCACTCAAGCACAAGGAGGCCATACTGGATCTGTCTAGAAGAAAAAATTCAAGAAGAACAGTTAAGACTATCTATGGCTCAATTCCTTCTGGAATATTTCTGAGATTTTCCATAAACCAGATGGACAAATAAAGAAGTTATTGTTTGCACTATTTTTGTATTCTACCTCCATCTCTTTACAAATCTGCACAGCACTCACAGACACAATGTGAACTGGTGCCAGCAGGGACGCTGGGTCAAATAACTAGAAAAATGTTCTCTGCAGCACTCAGCTACTACCAATGATGTACAAATGCTAACAAGCTATATATATTTGAGAAAAAAGTTTAAAACTTACGTTTTTTTCAAAAAACTCAAAATCTTATTTTTTTATTTCTGAAGCTCTTGGTACATACATTGGCCAATTCCATACTGCAATTTGCACCCTCATCACCTACAGGTGATCTAGGGTCGAGCTGGAGTCTGCCCACTGAGAAGTGGGGGGTGGACAAGGAGGATAGGGATGTCAGCGTTAGGACTCATCAGACCTGAAGTCACTTTGTCGCAGTCGATGAGCAAACAGACATTGGCCAATGTGTGTACCAAGAACTTCAGAAATAAAAAATAAGATTCTGAGTTTTTTGAAAAAAACGTAAGTTTTTAAACTTATTTCTCAAATATATATAGCTTGTTAGCATTTGTACATCATTGGTAGTAGCTGAGTGCTGCAGAGAAATTTTTTCTATCTATCTATCTATCTATCTATCTATCTATCTATCTATCTACAGTTTAATTAAACACAGCTGGACTGCAATGAAGTAGTAGAACCATCTCAAGGAGGATCATAAGGGAATGGACAGCATGTGAGTTAAATGTGAGTGTCTGAGCAAAGGGTCTGAATACTTATGACCATGTGATTTTTCAATTTTTCTTTTATAATAAATTTGCACAAATTTCTACATTTCAGTTTTTTTTCAGTCAAGATGGGGTGCACATTAATTAGAGAAAAATGGCTGCAATGAAACAAAGAGTCCAACATTTAAAGGGGTTTGAATACCTTCCATATCCCCTGCATAGTATCTCACTGGAGCAAAAGATCATTCAGAAATGTGTGTAAATGCAACAATAGAAAAAATGAATAATAAGAATGGTAACAATACATATAGAACACAAGTATACTGCAAGCTCTTTAGTATTGGAGCTGCGTTAACAGGGCTCAGAATAGATCTACCACTATTGGAAATCTAGGGACTGAATATACTGCTATAGACTGTATGTTGGTGTAAGTGTTTGACCTTCATATTTATCACTTTTGCACATAAGGCAAGCTTTAAATTGTCAAAGCTAAAGTGGAAACTATTTTTACATTTCACTGTCAAAATTATTTTGTACAGCTTTATTGTAAATGCTCACAGACATCTTAGTGTAAAGTACAGAACCCTGGTTGAAAGGTTAAGGCATTATGATTTTAACTTTTAGATTAAGCGCTCCCCCACAACACCAGTGTTAAACCGTCTTAAAAATCATAAGTCATTCATCTGAAAATCGGACAATTTTTAGCAACACTCGGGTCATAGTTAGGGCATAATATAAGCACCAAAGCTTTGCTAGAGCTTTACTTTGTTTTCTTCAGTTTTAGAAAAAAGAGCTTTAGTTTCCATAGCTACAGTAACCTCTGCGAACTCAATTTTGTTTTATCATGACTTTAAAAAATCTTAATAAATTGTCATTATTTGCAGGTAATTTTTTTTAGATCATAAAAATCTTAAAAAGTAATTTCACATAAAGCATCTCTATTTTATCTGTGACTCTGTGTAGATAAATATTCTTATACATGTAAATGTACAAACTTATACATAGACTATAGGTCAGCATACTGCGAATAATCAATATATGAACTCCAATATTGCTATACATGATAAAAACATAAGTGCAAGCCATCCCACCACATAGAGGTGTATTATTTATATGGATGGTCCCTATACTTATGTCTTCACCCATCTTTCCTAAGGTTTTAATTACGATCTCCGCCGTGTTTCCTTTCACTTCCCCAGATCAGAAATGACACAACTTGGATTGGTACCACCCATATTTAGGTACACCTTGACGAGGTTGAATGACTTCGCACTTTTTGATCAAAAAGTTAACTAAGTACCTAATGTTTTTAACACAGCAATATTGGAGTTAATGTGTTCATTAATCGCAGTGTGCTGATATATTGAGTGTATACTGCGACTTATAAATAATCTCTAATATACATGTATTCCTATATTGTATGTAGAAAATGTAGGGACCAGATAAAGTAGTGGATAAAATCCACCCTGTCTTCAATTAAAGAAGTCCAGAACAAATAAAATAAAAAAAATAATTTATGGTTTTCAAAGCGTGTCCCCGCTTCATCGTAAGGAAATCCACCAATGAAGGGTCACATTCACCTGGAAACAACTGGGAGTCTGCTGCTCGTTCCTGTCTTAATGTCCTGACCCCTTGGAGCCCCTGCCTTGAGAGGAAAGGAGACGTGGGCCTGGTGAGAGGGAAAGTTACTCTCATAGACTGTGTTGTCGTGTTGAGCTGGGTTATGCTGGAGCTGACAGGTTTAGAAAGATTGAGGAGTTCAATTAAGTAGGGTGCTGGGTACATTTTTCTTTGCTCTTTTAAAATCTGCATTTTATGGCTTTGTGGAGGTGGCCACCATCCACCAGTGTCTGCCAGCATTGTGTGTGCATTTATACAGCTTCTGAGAGCAGACTGATAGAGAGCAGTGTAATGTGCCAGCAGGGAAGGGGTTTGATTACAAAACCAGCGGTCTTGTCTGCGGCGCTAAGTATCACAAACACTTGATTAAAAGTAAGTCACAGACCCTATTATACCTCCAGTGCCCACTACGTGTTTCAACGGTCCCCAACCGTTTTCCTCAGGTGGAATGGAGGACATATTAAAAAAACAGCTTTTAGAAGGATGGCCACACATGTGAGTGGACCACACCTAAATCGTCATTTAACCTCTTGAGTACCATTAATTACTATCAGCACATATATACCATACAATAAAAAGCATTTATAACATCATATCTCTTCATTCAAAGGGATTATACACTCATTCTACAAATTATATTTATATATATATATATATATATATATATCGCGAAAAACGACAGCAGCACTCCGATCCAAGGTCTTTAGATGCCTTTAATCAGGCCCACAGGGCGACCACGCGACGTTTCAGTCACCAAGTGACTTTTGTCTAGCCAAGTCTAGTCACTTGGTGACTGAAACGTTGCGTGGTCGCCCTGTGGGCCTGATTAAAGGCATCAAAAGTCCTTGGATCGGAATGATGCTGTCGATTTTTGTGATATATTTAGCGAGGATTGGATTGCTGGACAGATTTTGCACCCAAAATCCTGGTGCTGCTCAAAGTTTTTTTCTAATATACATATATATATATTACATAAGCCATCATATACTTCCACGGGTCCTTTACCTACTGTCTAGTCGGACCCAATGGTGGCTATGCCCGCCTGGCATGATTCACACATGGTACACAGTTCACTCTAGCATAGGAAAACTGCTATCTTACCGGGCACGGATCCGGGCTTAGCAACCTGAGTCACAGGTACACCATGTCTCCCCAAGGGCTCCTTCCTGGATGTGTTTCGCCCCACGTCCAGGCCAGCGTCCACCTGGTTCAGCTGCAGCTTCCCCACTCTAGGAGCCATAACGCCCCGTTCCCGGCTACCGGTTCATACACAAGCATTCGCGGGTCAGGAGCCTCCCTTATGGAAAAGGGCCGCCCACCTGAGCTGCTATGCAATTAGTGCTCTCTCAGACGCTCATTGGTCTCATGATTCCTGCCGCTATTAATACACTGTGTACCGGACAGGATTACAGCATTAACTCTCAGCTGTTAACTCACTGTGTCTCGGATAGGTTTCACACAACACACACACCCAGGAAAACCGGCTAATGTGAACAGGCTCCTAAGCCAACAACGCATGTGATGCACCCCGGCAATGGGAGCATGCCGGCTGTGCCTCACAATATATATATATATACATATACATATAGGCTAAACACCTACACACCTCCTACAAGAACTAGTCTGAACTGGTGCAGAGCTGCAATACTGAACAATACATACTATAGAGTTCACAGCAGCACACAGTCACTGCCAATACAAATGCATATATATATATATATATATATATATATATACATATATATACATATATATATATATATATATATATATATATATATAAGTAAAACCACCCATGTGTTTCAGAAAAAATAAAAACAAACGTTTTTTAATAAAAACTCAAGTTGTGGATTTTTTCATACTTATCTTTGTAAAGTGAGGTTCTTGCCGAGGTTTATAGGCAAACGTATATTGGCCAATATGTGTACCAAGAACCTTAATTAACAAATGTAGGTATAAAAAATCCACAACTTGTGTTTTTATTTGTTCTTTGATTTTAAAATTTTTCATGTATATCTATATATATAAAGCTGAGTGTCTGTATGTACTGTATGTGTGTGTATGTAACATAGCTTGGCCCCCTCTGGTAGCCCTGCACTCTCCTGTTAGCCCCACCTCCTCCACATAGCTTTGCCCCCTCCCCATAGCCTGTCCTGAGACTAAGTTGAGGGGTGGGGCTATGAAGGGGTGTGGTGCTATCAGAGGGGCAGAGCTACTGGGAAGGGACTTGGCTACAAGAGGGGCTCAAGAGGGGAGATATATATATATATCTTGTTTAAATGTATGCATACACATTTATATAAGTTCGATGTCCCTTGCTCCAGCAATAATAAAGAGTGGGCATTTTTAGCCAAGGCAGCACTGTAGTGAATCTACCTCCAGGGTTTTAGGTCGGGGCGGTCCTCCCGATTCCCAATATATAGCAGATCTGACTGTATGCCTTGCTCTGGTGAGCTCCGGTATATATTTCACAGACTGTGCTGGGTTGCCTGAGCGTGATTTGGGTAACTGAGCATCGGAGATCCTTCTCTTCTAGACTAAATATATTACTGCTCATCAGCAGACACTTGCATAGACCTGGCATTCTAATTCCTGACGTACGTTTCACAGACCTGTGTGAAGGGTACCAAGCACTGGCCTGGGTACCAGTGAGAAAGGAGACCAACATGCATCTGAAACATATATCGGGAATTAAAAAAAACCTCATTACTTAGGCTATATATTTTAATGCACTTTATAGGTATTGGTCTCCTTCTGGAACCATAGTTATAAGGAAGCTTTGTCTAGGGAGACAATTTTAATATGTACGTTTTTGGAACATTTTCTGTGAGTTTTGCGATTTTAATATCTTGAAATTGTGATATTTTTTGCAGTGAAGTATAAAATGAATTTTAATGAATATAGTTTTATTTGTATTCCCTTAGCGTGCTCCAACTTAATTTATTTGATTTTCCAATATGTTGTCTTTACCCCTTTAGAGTCAGAGCAAAAACTGCTTTTTCTGATCAACACATTTTGAGACCAAAAGACTAATTTTTGTAAACAAAATGTACCATTTTATTGACTCCTTTCTTCAGTGTGTGAGGTGTGGTCAAACATGTGCCATTGAACATCTATGGGAGGCAGACATTGAAGAGAGTGGAAGTAAGCATTGTGGACCTTCACTCTATGCAGACTGTCATCTTTAGGACACTGTTCTAAGGAGTATTAACCCCAGACAATTACAGAGATTAATGCAGACTTACATTTTAATATTCTAGAGGCGGAAGTTTGAACTCTATGGGAGTTCTCCTAAAGTTGTGTTCACACATTGCAAATTTGTTACAGAAATTCCTACCCTGAAAATCTTTTTGCTACATTCTTATTGAGCTGCTTCTACAGAAAATACATGAATAGTTACTAAGTATGCTTAGATGTATCAAGTAGAGTTTAGCAAAAAGAATAGCAAGAACCCGGTTCAGAGGCCACTTCACAAGACCATGGTTGTTGAACCAGAGCACTGAGAACATCCTACTTCCCAGAATTTACTACTGATAAGTATGTCCTCCAGTGTCACCACATGTGGCTCAATGCATGTATGTTGTTGTGGGGGGCTTGATTGTGGAGCCCACAGGGTCAGGGTACTCAGAATCAGGGTCCAGTCAGTGCTGTAACCCTGGACCACATTAAAAAGGAATAATGGAGAAAATGAAAAGAAAAATAAAATAAACAGTTTGTGATGCCAGCTGAGGTTAGAGTGACCACTGCGTGGCCAGTACTGCAAATGAAGCCTCCAGGGATAGATGGAATAGCAGTGTATTGGATTACCTCCCTCAGCAGAGGCAAGCCCTCAAGGTGTAGAAGAATGATAGCAGTGATAGTAGTCCAGGGAAGTATAGGGAATGGGCAGAGGCAAATCAGACACAGGAGTCAATCTCTTGGGTTCATTATCTTGTACTGTAGAGTTGGTAATACAGCCAGGACACATGTAGAGGAGCAGGTACAGTTTGGCCAGTCTGGAAGAAGATGAGTCTGACCTACTGGAATAAGGTGTATTGGCCTTCCTGCTGACTTCTAGACCCAGATACTAATTCCTCACTGTGTTCTCTAGCTTCCTCTGGGCTAAGGTTACTCTCCAGCCAGGCAGGTGATGCGAGCCCTGCGTGCTACTCCTTTAGTCTTCTGGCTCTCTTTGTCACTGTGCTCCGGATGGGCCAACAAGGGTGGCTACTGGACATAAAATCCAATAGCCTCCATGTTTTGTGGCCAGATCCTAAAAACCTGGAAACGTAGGGCCTGGTCCACTTCGTGCAGCCTTGTTACTCTGCCTAGCTGCTTAGAGCTGGCAGCAGATGTGACCTGTCGCCCTCATGGACTGACATCCAACCTGGAACAACTCATTTGCCCATCTCTCCCTGTTCTAACTCCTCCTTCCAACAAGAAATAGGGTCTTCTCTAAGGTGGGTTTCCTCTGCCCTGCACCTTCTAATTGGAGTTTGGACAGTGTTGGATGTTTAGGGGAATTCCAGCATAGTGATCCTAACCTCATTCCAGACATAACAATGCAAGAACATTAGATTAATTTCCATTTGTGGCAGCTAGACCGCAGGGGTGCCACACATTGATCAGAGGAAACTTTGGGAAGCTTAGGAAATTAACAGTGTTCTGACCCTACAGCCCACATGGCTGCTGGCCAGGGTCATTTGAATTTTTTTTGTCAACATTAATATCAAGAAGTCAAAAAAAAGTTCCCTCACCAAAACTTCCTTTGTGAACTTAGACTTGGGAAATATTGTGCTTGTTTTCAGATTATTTTCTTACAAACACAGCAAAATTAAAAGCATTAGACAACTGTTACTCAAACTGGAATTAGATTTTTAAATGAGTTGAGGCAGAAATTGTTTAGTTTGTGTCAAAATTATTCCAATTTTTACCTAAGAGAAAACAAAATCTGCATTCACCTATTATTATGAAATGCAGACTTTGGCCATAAATGAGATATTGTCACTTACTCCATATTTCAAACTTGATGAGTGAAGTAAAAAAAATTGAATAGAAACAATGTGCAGATTTGACATAATTTCTTGCATTACTTATGAAAATGTTTTCTTTGGTTTGTGTCTTAGTGCATTCATAGACAATATAAGACTGTGTACTTTCTGCATAGCCATTTTGTTTGTTTGTAACCAGAAGTAAAAAGAATTTATATGTACAAGATGTATTCATCCCACTGCTTTATATAGCCATGAAATGAATCATTATTTGTAAATGTTTTTGTTTCATGCTATGTGGCTCACATACAACATACTTTAGATATCAAGCACTAATGGATTCTACGGGCTCTGTCTATGGGTATAACATTACATTGTTAGAGAAGTGGAGGAAATGTAGTGCAGCGAAGGATAGATTGACATAAAACAAAATAAAAAAAGTATAGCTGGCATTTCTGCGGTAGGGCACTGAATAGATGACATGAAAATCTTATACTCACGGAGGCATAAAAACATGTATAGCGGCTTATTAAATATAGTCTGGTTTTATCAGTGCACAGCCAGCCATAATGGCATGAAATCTGATGTGATTTTAATCTGGAGTTTTCTGCCATATACACTGGGAAATCTTGTTGAATGAGTGTTCCAGAATAGACCCTGAGTAGCCTGCAGTAACCCTGGAAAATATGACATATTACAAATCTCATAGAGAAACTTTTATTTTCTTATTTGTACCTGGCTTTATTTCATCAACACACTCAAAGATCAATAACTTTCAATTTTTTTCATATGAAGCCCTACTCTAAGAATATTTGTATTCCCCATTGCCACTATGTTGAGGTTAACCCCTTGGCATCATAGACGGTCATAGAAATCATATACATCATAGACATAGACATATACAACCTTTTTTACAGAACTTTTCTTTTTTGTAGTATTTCAGAAGTCATAGCTCTAATTAATTTTTAATTTTTTTGGTGACATTTCTAATAACTTTTTTTTCAAAATGAGTTCAGCTTGTCAATTACTTATTTTTGCGTACATATATTTTACTATCATTATATCTACTCCTTATAGAAGCTTTCCTACACCAGGAAGCCTCCCAGCACAAAGTACCCAAGGACAGCCTAACCAAGCCACCTACCCACATGGCCTGACAAAATGTGAAATCCGGAAGATGGTGCACAAAGGCAAAGAGGAATATCTCAGCATATGGAGGAACGACATAAACAAATCAAAGAAACTGACGATATACCAGAACCTACAGAGGGAGTACAAACTTACCCCATATCTAGAAAACCCCAAAGAGAGACAGATCCTAAGCCAGTACAGACTGAGCCCCCACAGCCTACTCATCGAATCTGGGCAGCACCGACAGAATTACAAGCCCCGAGAGAACAGACTGTGCTAGCAGTACCCCAGGAGGCCATGTAGGACAAGGCCCACTTCCTGCTGAGGTGCCCCAAATGCTTCGCAGTGAGGGACACTCACTTCAAAAGACTATCTGATCTCCTTCCAGACTTCACCTCCATAGAGGAGGAAGAGAAACTGCTGACACTACTAGGGGAAGAGGAAAGTGTAGCGGCCATAGCAGCGCAATATGTCTGCCACAGACTAAGAGTAGACTGATATGCCATGGACTACACTACCCTGAACACATCCTTATCCTCCAACTAAGAACCTGATATATTCTGGACCTCTATACCCCATCCTGGACATGCCCCGACCCTCTAAAAGGAACCTGATATATTCTGGACCTCTGCATAACATACATATGTACATATCTACTGTATAAGCCTCTCTTCTCCATCCTCCATCTCCCTATTTTTACCATTTGCTTTGCCAATGCTAAGGCTACGTTCACACACTGCACTTTTTTGCATTCTTTTTTGCGCGCGCTTTTCAAAAAAGCACAAGTGCGTGTGCGTCTGCCGGCAAAGTGAATGTAAATTCACTTTTGCCGTGCAGACACTGTGTAAATATATGCAGTGCCTTTATGGGAGAAAGCGCGGGCTTAAAAAGAATGACCATGTCAGTTCTGTACGCACCGGCGCCCACGCTTTCTCCCAGAGGAGCCATTATCCCAGCTGGAATTATGCATCACTATTCAGACAATGCGCGATTTCAGTGGGAATATGCCAGCGCTGCAGGATGTGATGTCACACTGAGGATGAAGAATCCTCCCCTGTGTGACATCTGTGACAGCCCCTTTTGGGTTTCATAGTGTATTAACATATTCAGCGAAACCCAAATTGAAGTAATCCAAATGTGTTAAAAAATAAAAAAAAAAATTGAATACTTACCTCTCCACCGGGTGTTCGGGGAGCCAGGAGCCAAAACATCCACACGTACTTACCTTCCAGGATCTATCAAGAGCTGTGATTGGTCGCTCGCGGTCATGTGATATGCGCATCATATGCACGTCCCATGAGCGGACAATCAAAGATCTTGCAAGGTCTTGGAAGGTCAGTACCTGTGGTTCTCTCAGCTCCCAGTAACCGGAACAGCCGGAGGAGGGTAAGTTTTCAATTTTTATTATTTTTAACACATTTGGATTACTTTAATTTGGGATTCGCAGTGTATACTAATACACTATTAAACCCAAAAGGGACTGTCACACATGACACACAGGGGAGGATTCTTCCTCCCCTGTGTGACATCACTTCTCCCCTGCACTTTTGGGGGAGAAGTGAGTCCGTAAAAAAAAATGAGGTGTGTGAATGCACTGTGTTTTTTACGGCGCTTTTTTGCGCGGGTGCAAGACGCAGCAAAAAGCGCCCGCACAAAAAAGCACAAAAAATGTGCAATGTGTGAATGTAGCCTAACATGTACTTAGTACTGCCAATAAAGCTCATTTGAATTGAATTGAATTGAACTACTGTAGATATAAACAAAACAGCAAATCTGAAGCTGTTGTTTTTTGCCTTTTTTCTTTTTAGCCTCTTTGCTCTACTGCACAAACAAAGTGTTAATTTTATTCTGTGGGACATCAACACTCTAGAAATACCAACATTTTTACTTGAATTCATCTTTTTAATTATAATTGAACAATTAATACAAACTAAAAAATCTAATTGTTTTTGTTTCCCATAGCCTTCAAACCATTTTTTTTTAAAAACACAGTGTGTGTGGAGCCTGCCATTGCTCCTGAAAGGTAACCTCAGAGAAAAGGGAGTTTTGTGTGTACTGACTCATGTAAGTGAGTGGAGGATGCGATTCCACCACTGGGATACTCCGGTGGGGCCATTCCATGTCAAGTGAACCAATGATTATTACCTCTATATTTTTAATTCTTTTGAGATTTTGTAATTTGATAATAGCATGTCAGACAACGCAAAATGTGAAGAGAAAAAAAAAAAAAAATAAAAAAATTTTTTTAAATGGTTTTCAAAGTTCGAAAAAAGTGCGAATTTCGGTGTTGCCTGCCTTTACATTTCTCCTCGTAACTCAGGCTACAAATAAGATAGAGAGACAAAATAAACACCGTTCTACTCAGAATTGTACAGGCTTT
>JARQOC010000003.1:100398955-100513065 GCA_033576535.1 Allobates femoralis | reverse complement strand
AGTCTCTCATTCCCTGTGCATAGACCATCTATATCAAATGCACAGGGATTAGCAGAGAGGACATCGCGTTTTGACTACTCGGACGGAAGAGGACTTTTTTAATTAAAGATGAGTCCCTAATGGCTTTTTTTTTTATTTCTAATAAAAAATTTTCTCTGTGTTTGTGTTTTTTTTAACCCTTTATTGAGATTCATAGTGGCCGGGTCAAACCTGGCCTGACATTAAGGATCTCGGGCTTAATACCAGCTTGTATAACAAAAGCTGGTATTAACTCCTTTATTACACAACGTGCCACCGCCACCAGGGCCGCTGGAAGAGCGGGGTTCAGCGCCAGAGGATGGCGCTTCAATGAACGCGCCATCTTCTGGGGCGGCTGCGGGCTGCAATTTGCAGCGGGGTTGCCCAGAAAGCTTGGGCCTCCCCTGCGCTGCGGTTTCCAGCCCCCAGCTGCTTAGCTGTACCTGGCTAGACATAGAAATTGCACGGAGCCCCACACATTTTTTTTTTATTATTTCATGAAATTCATGAAATAATAAAAAAAGAGGGCTGGCCTATATTCTTGTGTCCGGCCAGGTACAAATAGGCACCTGGGGGTTGGGGGCAGCCCGTCGCTGCCTGCTGGATCCGGCTGGTTCTAGAAATAACGGCGAAGCCCATGTAATTTTTTTTCTGAAAAATCAATAAAACACAATCCTAAAAAAGGGGCTGCATTTTTATTAACCCCTCCCCCATAGTCCGGGGTTAATAAAGATCATCCCTTTTATTTACATTGTTTTTGGATTTTCAAAAAAAAATTTTACTGGGCTTCGCCGTATTTCGGAACCACCGGACCAGCGGGCACGACGGCTGCCCCCAACCCCCAGTGCCTATTTGTACCTGGCCAGAACAAAAAAAAATGGGAGCCCTTTTTTTTATTATTTCAGAAATAATTAAAAAAAACCCGGGGGCCCCCCAAATTTCTATGTCTAACCGGGGACAGCTAACGCGGGGGGCTGGAACCGCAGCGCAGGGGCCCAATTTTCTGGCACCCCCCGCTGCAAATTGCGCCCCACCCCCCAAAGAGGGCCTTTCATTGAAGCGCCATCCTCTGGCCTGAACCCCCTCTTCCAGGGGCCCCTGGTGGCGGGGCACGCTGGTAAAAAAGGGTTAATACCAGCTTTGTTTATACAACGGTATTAACCCCGGGTTTCAATGTCAGGCCACGTTTGACCCGCCACTAAAAATCTCCAATAAATTAAAAAAAAACACACACGAAAAATTTTTTTTTATAAAAAAAAAAAAAAGCCATTAGGGCTCCATCTTTAATTAAAAAAAACCCTCTTCCGTCCACACCCAAAACCGTTCCTCTCGCTACACGCTTGTGCATAGATATAGATGTCTATGCACGGGGAATGACAGACTGAAACAATCGCACCTGCTACATCGGCAGCAGGGGGACTCTGGGCCCCGGAGCTGCACAACCAACAGCTCTTACTCTGTGAGTTTCCTCATCACTGCACATAGGATCCAATGAAAGACAAGGCAATCCAGTTTTGTCAGAGTCCTGACAAAACTGGATTCCTTTTGATTTCATTGGACTCTTACGGTGAGAAAACGCTAGGAAACTCGCAAGTACCGATCCTGCGAGTCCCTTACTACTCCGAGTAACGAGTCCCTACGATAATTCGCCCATCCCAAATATCACCTCATGTGCACCGCGTGTCACCCCCTTTTTATTTTAAACTGTGCCCACCAGCTTAACATTATGTAAAGGGGGTTCTTTACCCCTTTTATGTGCCTCGCATGTCCCACATACCACAAAAATAACTTTTATTTCCAGTGCACCTCCTATTGGTCCGGGGAGGCTGCATTTAGCCCCAATATAAAAGTCCTCATAAACCCCCTCCCAGGCTGCAAAACCCCCCCTGCACTTTTTAAATTTCCCCGCCCCCCCTCTGGCCACGCTTTAGGACAGTCGCACTGGGCCCTGCCCATGGAGCGGGGTTCGCACTTCATTGAACAGTGCGATGTCTCACAAGGTTTCACAAATCTCCGAGATTCAGCAATAGCACAACATTCGCCTGTCAGACCACCTTTCACGTAATTTGTGAATCCCCCAAACTTTGGCACTTTTCAACGACGAAGAAATTTATTTTGTGAGGTACATATGGGGGGCACGTCGGGTCACAAATGACGGGGTTACAAGAACCCCATTTCAAAATTTTTAAGGTGTTGGGCAAAATTTAAAATGCTAAAGGGGGGTGACGGGTTTCCCTTTTGACATGTCGACAATGTGCATCTTTAAAAAACCCCCCAGGGGGCTTGTAAAGTGATTTGAATGCTGAGGGTTTTTCTGGTACTTTGGGGGAACTAATGACCCAACTGCCTTTATCATGATCCTCATTTAAAAGCCAAATGTGAACAAACATTTTTATGAAATGTAATTTTTGCTTTTTTAGAGCAGGTGCGAAAACACTACAATGATCATCACCCTTCAAGTCCCTAAAGGGGCTAAATGAATTTTTGAAAAAAGTAAACAATTTTTTTATAAATATATAAATAAAACAAAAAAAAATTCAAATAACCCCCCCTTTTTACCCCCTTAAAACAAAATAAATATAAAAAAACGGCATGTTTTGGGAGCACTGCCTTTTAAAAATGTCTATCACAAAATAAATTAATCGACAATAAACGTTATAACAAGAAGAAAAATCATATCCCGTATTACTTTTTTTTTTTCACAGGGTGCGATGAAAATCTTGAACCCATCGTGCTTCACAGAATTTTATAATAATGGACCGTGAAAATGAATAATTTTTTTCTTCCACAGCAATGAAGAATTAATCCCCAAATTCTCATTTTCACAAGGAATAGTAGGAGAAAATGGACTTCACAATTTGTTTGTGAAATTTCTCGTGAGCAAGTTGAATTTGTGTCAGAAACTCTTGTTTGGGCACACGGTAAGCTTAGAGGGAAACTAGTGCTATTGGACACTTTGAGCACAGATTTTGCTAAAAAGATTGTGGATGCATGTCACACTTAGGAGGGGGCCGTCACACGTGCAATATCTTGAACGATATTGTAAGCGGATCACGTGCACGCGCGATCGCTAACAATATCATTCACATCGCTGGTGAGATGTCACACAGACAGACTCACCAACGATGTGGAGCAGCGAGATCGCTGGTAACTATGGTACACATTGGGTTACTAGGCCGCCGCGCAGCGCTTAGTAACCGACGTTTACCATAGATACCATCTCCCACATAGGCTCTGCCGCTGGGAGATCGTTCATCGTGGTGTCACACACCCACGATGAAGCAGATGTGTACAAGCGTTCATCGCTTGATATAGCTCCGGCTCTCATACTACGATGTCACGATCCAAGCAGATTTTACATTGTAAAATCGCTTGATTGCACGCAGCGATGCACAAACGATATCGCTTAAAGCGATCAAAAAGCAGATCGCTTAAACGATATCGTTCAAGATATTGCACGTGTGACGGCCGCCTTAGAAAAACATTAGAATCTGAGAGTCCTCAGTGGTTGATACCTGTTAATGGCTAACTGAAAAGATGGTAAACATAGCAAGCTTTCGGGACACTATGGCCCCTTCATCAGGCTGATAATGACACAAATTCTGAAGACACATACATATAACATAAGCAAATGAAGCAAAAAAAAAACAACAGTCTTTTTTCATTTTTTTTCCTCCCCTTAAAGTATTTAAATTTTTCCGTATATATACCTGAATGAGGGTTTTGTTTTTTTTGTAGAATGAGTTGTACTTTTGAGAAACTCCCATTATTCTGCCACATCATTTACTGGAAAATTTGAAAAAAATGTGGTGAAATTACAAAATAAGTGGAATTCCACAATTGTTTTGGGGTATATTATTGGTAAAACTGACATGCCAATATGATTTTCAGGTCAGTATGGGTACGTAGATACCAAACATTCATATGTTTTTTTATTTAAGTGGTGAAAAAATCTGAAAGTTTAAAAAAAAAAAAGAATTTGGCTTTTATCTAAATTTTCCAAGATCCATAACCTTTTATTTTTTGACATCTTGAATGTGTTAGGGCTTTTTTTTTATTGATCCAAGCTGATTTTTTACTTGCACCACTTTGGGGTAGATACAATGATTTTGTTCACCTTAAATTTCTATTTAATTACAATGTTGCTGTGACAAAAAAAAGTAACTACAGCATATTGATTTTTTTACTTGTTATAACGTTTATTGATCAATTAATTTATTTTGTGAAGACATTTTTGAAAGCATTGCTACCAAACATGCCGACTTTTATTTATTTATTTTTTTTTCAATGGTCAAAAGTGGGGGTTATTTGAATTTTTTTTTGTATTATTTATATATTTATAAAAAAAATTGTTTACTTTTTACAGAATTCAGTATGTCCCTTTAGGAGACTGAAGCTGTGATGATCCAATTGCTAGTGCATCAGCACTGCTCTGAAAAGCAAAAATACTATCTCCTATAAATGCTGTCTCACAGCTGGCATTTACATGAGGACATGAATAACAGGCAGTTGGTCATTATTTCCCCAAAGCTACCATGAAAACCGATCACACTTCACAATCACATGACAAGCCCTGATGGGCGGGTTTAATGATGCACTATTCTGTCAGCACATGTCAAAGGGAACCTGTCACCCCCCCTTGAGCATTTTAAATTGTGCCCAACATCCTATAAATTATGTAAATGGGGGTCTTGTAACCCCTGTACATTATGTGCACCAGACGTGCCCCACATACTGTACCTCACAAAATAACTTTCTTCGCTCCGTTGAACAGTGCCAATGTCTTGGGAGACATCACAAATTACGTGAAAGGTGAGCTCTGACAGGCGCACCTGTCTGTGCATATGCTGACATCTCGTGAGATTTGTGAAACCTTGTGAACATCAGCACTGTTCAATTAAGTGCGACACCCCTCACTGGGCAGCGGCGAGTGCGACTGTCACTAAAGCGTTGGCCAGAGGAGGGGCGGGAATTTAAAAAAAGTGCAGGAGGTTTTTGCAGCCTGGCAGGGGGTATGAGGACTTTATCCATCTGGACTAAATAGCAGCCTCCTGACTCAATAGGAGGCTAGCACTGGACACAATAAAAGTTATTTTCTGTGGTATGTGGGACATGTCGAGGCACATAAAGGGTTACAAGAACCCCATTTACATAATGTTTAAGCGGTGGGCACAGTTTTAAAATACCCAAGGGGGTGACACGCGGTGCACATGAGGTGCATATTAGGGAGGGCGAATCTACTCGCTAGGACTTCGTTACTCTGCGAGTAGTAAGGGACTCGCAGGACTCGGTACTCTGCGAGTTTTCCTACGTTACTCACACAGTAAACGAGTCCAATGCAAATCAATGGCAAATCCTAGTTTTGTCAAGACTCTGACAAAACTAGGATTGCCATTGTTTGCATTGGACTCGCTACGTGCCAGTGATAGCAGGGAAACTCACAGAGTAAGAGCGTCTGGTCTGTGCAGCTCCAGGGTCCTAGAGTCCGCCTGCTGCCTGAATGTAGCAGAGCTGCGATGTTCTCAGTCTGCTCATTCCCTGCATAGACATCTATATCTATGCACAAGCGATGTAGCAGAGGAGGACATCGCGTTTTGGACTACGTCGGACGGAAGAGGATTTTTTTAATTAAAGATGGAGTCCCTAATGGCTTTTTTTTTTATTTCTAATAAAAAAAATTTCTCTGTGTGTTTTTTTTTAACCCTTTATTGGGATTCTTAGTGGCCGGGTCAAACGTGGCCTGACATTAAGAACCCGGGCTTAATAACCAGCTTGTATAACAAAGCTGGTATTAACCCCTTATTACCCAGCGTGCCACCGCCACCAGGCCGCTGGAAAGCGGGGTTCAGCGCCAGAGGATGGCGCTTCAAGAACGCGCCATCTTCTGGGCGGCTGCGGGCTGCCAATTTGCAGCGGGGGGTGCCCAGAAAGCTTGGGCCCTCCCTGCGCTGCGGATTCCAGCCCCCAGCTGCTTAGCTGTACCTGGTTAGACATAGAAATTGCCGCGGAGCCCCACGCATTTTTTTTAATTATTTCATGAAATAATAAAAAAAAAGGGCTCCCATATATTCTTGTGTCTGGCCAGTACAAATGGCACCTGGGGGTTGGGGCAGCCCGTCGCTGCCTGCTGGATCCGGCTGTTCCAGAAATACGGCGAAGCCCACGTCAAATTTTTTTTTCTGACAAATCCATAAAACAATGTAAATAAAAGGGACTGCATCTTATTAACCCCTGGACAGGGCGGAGGGTTAATAAAGATGCGCCCCTTTTTAAGGATGTTTTATTGATTTTTCAGAAAAAAAATTACATGGGCTTCGCCGTATTTCTAGAACCAGCCGATCCAGCAGGCAGCGACGGGCTGCCCCCAACCCCCAGGTGCCTATTTGTTTTACCTGGCCGACACAAGAATATAGCCAGCCCTCTTTTTTTATTATTTCATGAATTTTTCATGAAATAATAAAAAAAAAATGTGTGGGGCTCCGTGCAATTTCATGTCTAGCCAGGTACAGCTAAGCACTGGGGGCTGGAAACCGCAGCGCAGGGAGGCCCAAGCTTTCTGGGCAACCCCCGCTGCAAATTGCGCCCGCAGCCGCCCCAGAAGATGCGCGTTCATTGAAGCGCCATCCTCTGGCGCTGAACCCCCGCTTCCAGCGGCCCTGGTGGCGGGTGGCACTTGTGTAATAAAGGAGTTAATACCAGCTTTGTTATACAAGCTGGTATTAAGCCCGAGATCCTTAATGTCAGGCCAGTTTGACCCGCCACTATGAATCTCCAATAAAGGGTTAAAAAAACACAACACAGAGAAAATTTTTATTAGAAATAAAAAAAAAAGCCATTAGGGACTCCATCTTTTAATTAAAAAATCCTCTTCCGTCCGACGTATCCAAAACGCGATGTCCTCTCTGCACATCCCCTGTGCATAGATATAATGTCTATGCACAGGGAATGAGCAGACTAGAACAATCTCAGCTCTGCTACATCAGGCAGCAGGGGGCTCTAGACCCTGGAGCTGCACAGAGCAACAGCTCTTACTCTGCAGTTTCCCTGCTATCACTGGCACAGTAGGGAGTCCAATGCAAGTCAATGGCAATCCTAGTTTTGTCAGAGTCTCTGACAAAACTAGGATTGCCATTGATTTGCAAGGCTGGTACTGTGCGAGTAAACGCTGGGAAACTGCAGAGTAACGAGTCCTAGCAGATAGAGCCTGAAGCTTCCGAACACATCTGCAATTTGTAAATCGCACATTACTCGCTATTACTCGTTTCCCCCATCCATAACATTGGACCGCTAGACTCCAACAAGTACGAGTCCCAGGCTCGGACTCGCTAGAGTCAAGCGATTCCGATAATTTTAGGACTCGCCCATCACTAGTGCATATAAAAAATAGTTTTGCATCACTAAGTGTGAATTCCATGATTATAATATATTGAAATGAGCACCAAATAATACATGTATGAAGAATGACAGAGTGCAAAACAATCGAACAGAATAATACACAGTTTGATTCCTATTATGGTGAATCACCCTTATGGATATGTCCATAGATGCACTGATATTATACAGTGCCATGTAAAGTATTTTCAACCTTTTTCCACATTTCAGGCTTCACACATAAAGATATAAATTCTAATTTTTTTTGTGAAGAATCAACAACAAGATGGGGCACAATCGTTGAAGTGGAAAGAAATTTATTGGATATTTTAAACTTTTTTAACAAATATAAAACGAAAAGTGGGGCGTGCAATATTATTCAGCTCCCTTGAGTTAATGCTTTGTAGCGCCACCTTTGCTGCGATTAACACTGCAAGTCACTTGGGGTATGTCAGTTTTGCACATTGAGAGACTTGAAATTCTTGCCCATTCTTTCTTGAAAAACAGCTCGAGCTCAGTGAGGTTGGATGGAGAGCGTTTGTGAACAGCAGTTTTCAGCTCTTTCCACAGATTCTCGATTGGATCAGGTCTGGACTTGACTTGGCCATACCTTATTTGAACCATTCCACTGATAGATTTTGCTTTATGTTTGGGATCATTGTCTTGTTGGAAGATAAATCTTTGTCCCAGTCCAGGTCTTTTGCAGACTCCAACAGGTTTTCTTCCAGAATGGTCCTGTATTTTTGCTCCATCCATCTTCCCATCAATTTCAACAATCTTCCCTGTCCCTGATGAAGTAAAGCAAGCCCAAACCATGATGCTGCCACCACCATGTTTGACAGTGGGGATGTTTTTGAGGGTGATGAGCTGTTGCTTTTACGCCAAACATATCGTTTAGCATTGTGGCCAAAAAGTTCGATTTTGGATTCATCTGACCAAGTACCTTTATTCCACATGTTTGGTGTCTCCCAGTTGGCTAGTTGGCTTGTGGCAAACTTCAAATGAGACATTTTATGGATATTTTTGAAAAATTGCTTTCTTCTTGCCACTCTTCCATAAAGGCCAAATTTGTCCAGTGTATGACTGATTGTTGTCCTAAACTTTCCCACCTCAGCTGTAGATATCTGCAGTTCATCCAGAGTGATCAGGGGCCTTTTGGCTGCATCTTTGATCAGTCCTCTCCTTGTTCGAGTTTAAAGTTTAGAGGGATGGCCGGGTCTTAGCAGATTGCAGTGGTCTGATACTCCCTTCCATTTCAATATGATTGCTTGCACAGTGCTCCTTGAGATGTTTTAAACTTGGAATCTTTTTGTATCCAAATCCATCTTTAAACTGCGCCACAACAGTATCTTGGACCTGCCTGTGTGTTCCCTTGGTCTTCATGAAGCCTCTGCACTTGAAACAGAACCCTAATGGTGGGTTTACACACTCCAATGCCGATATTGGATCCGACGGCGCGGGAGCGCGCTTTTTCTGGCCAGATTTCAAAGAATCGCCCCCGAGGTTTACACAGCGCAATATCGGGATACAACGTCTCTACGATGTGTACGCCCCCCCTGTACAGCCGACCCAGGAACGACCATTTAACATGGGAGTGAATGGGGGACGTTTTAACTGCACATCGTATTTGGGCGTTCACACAGCACGATCCTGCTCCAACCTCTATCCAATATCGGCCCGTTGATAGCACGCCCCATTTGATCCCCGATATCGGTTTGACATCGTTCGTGCATCGTATTGGTCATTACACCATACAACGCACGAACGATATCGGGTCCAATGCACAAACCACGTGACTTTTGGTCGGAGTTTGGACACTGATATCGGGACGTGTAAACCCACCATGAGACTATCAAAGAGCAGGTGCATTTATAAAGGAGACTTAATTACACACAGCAGGATTCTATTTTTCATTACCATCATTTAGGACAACATTGGATCATCAGAGATCCTCACGAACTTCTGGAGTGATTTGATGCACTGAAAGAAAAGAGGTGAACCACGCTACACTTTTAAGGTTTTTATTTGTTAAAAAAGTTTAAAATATCCAATAAATTTCATTCACTTCCTGATTGGTTCCACTTGTTGTTGATTCTGCACAAAAAAATTAGAATTTTTATCTTTATGTTTGAAGCCTGAAATGTGGAAAAAGGTTAAAAAGTTCAAGAGGGTCAAATAATTTCACAACGCAATTTATAAAGAGAAGATATAAATAATGTCCTATTCAAATGCAGCCACAATGATTAAAATGAATTAAAGGGGATCTGTCAGGTTAAAAAATCCATAGGTATCCGCTATAATTTTCACATTTTTCTGGTGAAGCTCTTTCTATTCATGTATTTCTTTTTTTATACTCCCCTCAACCTCTGTAAACTGCAAAATAAAATATTCTTTCCATCTGTCAATAACAGAGAGTGATTAATTCTCTGCTGCCCACTTCCCAAAAAATGTATATTCATTTATTGACATCACTGCACTTCACACAAGGAAAGTTAAGCGAAATCACTAACTTGGGGTCTGTATACTGTGCGTGGGCTCTTCAAGCACTCACTGCAAAGGAAAAAGGAGGGTGGAGGGGGTGTGTGCTCTTAGCAGCTGCACCTCTGACATCTTCATTTCTCTCCAATATAAACAGTGTCATTGTTGTGCATCTGACCCTATGTGTAGTGTGTGCTCTCTGAGATATGTCTTTGTGTTGTGTTATGAACATTTGATCATTTGCTCAGCAAATGCACACACTACATGCATGTAGAAAAACCAACTTTCATATCAACAGATAGAAATCTCCTACAGACAGCAGTGATGTTACTACAAGAGTTGTAGAACAAAAGACTTCCTCTCTCAACACCCTCCCCCTTCCAGAGCAGCCTGCAGAAGCCTGAGATTTTCAGTGACTGACTTCAGCACAGAGCCACAGAGGGAGGGACAGAATAACAGCTAGGACAGGCTTAGTTATTTAAATAACATTTACATACTGCGGACTACTCAGGAGTGAAAGTAATGAGCTGGACTAATGCAGCCAGCTGACTGCAGGGTGTGAAGATGCTTATAGCAAGAAAACTACAAAGAGTACAATATATTCTGAAAGCCCTTTCCAGGCAATATTAAATGGTACTATTAGTATCATACGGAAAAATGACCTGATAGAGTCCCTTTAAATAAAACAATGGTTGAATGCCACAATGACGTCAAAAAGAGGGGACTAAAAGTAAAAATCCAAATTAAGTCTGAATTAAAAGATATCATCACCATAGAATACCAAAATAATTCCCAGGTGTATAGCTGCTCACGTTGGCTTCTTCAGGGGACTAATTTATTTATCTGTATCTGTATATTTTCTCTATAATATCTGATTTTGAGGTAATGTGTAATGTGTTTGTTTGCTTATTCTTCAGTTCTGGTATTTGCAAATCCTGCCTTGCCAGTATTGTTAAATCTTTTCACAAGTGTTCTAGCCTTCTTTATGGCTAGATAGTTAAATTGCCAGACAACAATGTCACCATAAAATGTCAGATGGATGTTAAAGGGCTGAGTCCTAATGTAGACTTGTACAGTGACATAACGTTTTTCATAAGACAGAATAAATCATTAGAGCCTGTGCGCTGCATGGGAAATATAACCACAGATCTAGACGGGTTTTATTCTCACATAAAATACATTCTGAGCATCTGTTGGTGCAGAGAGTTGTATCCATAAGGTTTTTTTGTACATTATGAGGAGCATCATAAACAGTGCAGTAATAATACACAGATCATTGTATTAGCAAATGTGTGTGGGATGCCTTTCACTGCAACGATACTTTGTTTGCATTCAAAGAACTTTTAGGGCGGCATTGCTACCATCATGTCAGCTTTTCTTACATACCCTTGTTAAAGCGATAATGAGAAAATTCCGGAACTAGTGTTTTATGCTTGGATGCATTATTCCAGTGACAGCATCCATTATATAAATAGCATAAATAGCTGTCAAATGACTGATGAAATGTAAAATACATAAGAGTGCTTCTCAGATTCACATAGAAGTAAATCTAGATAAGTATTTCAAAATTGTAAGTGTGCAAAGTTTCTGTAGCATCCGAGATAACTCCATTTTTTGGAAAATATCTCACTATTGTGTGATATGGTGCAAACTGCAAGGAAAACAAAAAATATCGCGCCTCTTTGGCTGCGAAGTATTTCATGTCATTTTTCAAATAGTTTTGTAACCCTCATCCTCGTTTTAATGACGGCTAAAGTAGGGGATGTCCAAATCCAGGGATGGTGTATATACAGTCCGCACTGCTTGAAATAATTACTCCAAAGTCTTGAGTAAACGACCCCCCTTCTTTATTTTCCACCTACGTGTTTCCATGCAAATCCAAGCACCGTCATCAGGGCTTGGATTAGCATCGAAACGCGTAGGTGGAAAATAAAGAAGGCAGGTTCTTTACTCAAGACTTTGAAGTAATTATTTCAAGCAGCGCGGACTGTACACACACCATCCCTGGATTTGGATATTCTTACACGTGCTACGTGGAGGTCCTGCAGCAGCTTCTTAAAACTACATGCTATTCAAACTAGTTGTGGGTGCACACAACTAGACAAGGTGAGTGCACCATTTGCGATCTATGTGCAGAGATCTGTGTCACATTGATAGGGCACTATTGCACCTCGTTTGTCTCCTTTATTTCTTCTTAAAGTAGGGGATGGGAATTCAACCAATCTGGGGCACCTGGTGGGAGTGAATCTGACGATGAATTCATTCCCCTTCTTAAGGCCACGTTACACACACAGATATATTGGTCACAGATCTCTGGTTGCATTGAAATCATGGACACATTGTTACATTTTGTGGCTGTGTACGATGGAACAATGTGTCCATGATTTCACTGCAACCAGAGATCTGTGACTAATATATCTGTGTGTGTGATGTGGCCTTTACACTGTCATAACAAGTAGAGGTGCATCTGAATGAATGAATTAGAATATCATCCAAAAGTTAATTTATTTCAGTAGTTCAATTCATAAAGTGAAACGCATACATTACATAGAGTCATTACAAACAGAGTAATCCATATCAAGTGTTTATTTATGTTAATGTTGATGATTATGGCTTACAACCAATGAAAACCCAATAGTCGCTATCTAAGAAAATTAAAGTAGAGAGGATAAAGGTTTAAAAACCATGCTGCTGTATTCAGCTAGACATTAAATGCTGAATATAATATTAATTTGTTACAGTCAATGCGTTTCAGGGCTGCCAGAAACACACTGAAATATGGCAATATGACATTGAATTGTCCTGAGGAAGGGGCCACGGAGTCCTGAAACGTGTTGACTAATAAATCAATGTAATTTTCACCCATTGATGTCTTGTGAAATACGGCAGCACAGTTTTTAACCCTTCATCCTCCCTACTCTATTTGCACCACGCTGGGTCTGCAGCAGCCGTGATCTGCTTTTATAGTGGTTGTGACTCTCACAACCACACAAGGTGAAGCCTTTGATACCTATTTAGGTAATATTTTATCTCTTTAGACCCTTCACCCTCCCTACTTTAATGTTCTGAGATAATAACTTTGGGTTTTCACTGGCTGTAAGCCATAATCATCAACATTAACATAAATAAACACTTGAAATAGATCACTCTGTCTGTAATGACTCTATATAATTATATGTGTTTCACTTTTATAAATTGAATTACTGAAATCAATGATCCTTTTGATCATATTCTAATTCATTGAGATGCACCTGTAGGTCCATGATTACAAAGTTATAAAGGTACCGTTAAACGGGGCAACATCGCTGGCAACATCGCCGGCAACTCAGGGGCATGGTGAAGTTGAAGCAACATCGCTAGTGCGTTGCTACGTGTAACAGGGTGATTTCAACAGCGATAAGTTGCTTGAGCGGAGTTGCCAGATTTACCAACATGTTGGTAAACCAGGCGATGTTGCTCAGGCAATCTGCTATCATCACTCTGTAGGACACCGCAACAGCGATGTTGAAAGCAACTTCCCCTATTCACTGCAATGTTAATGATCGCTCGCTGGGTTGAGTTTAACCCTGAAAGCGAAAGTTGCTTTCAACATTGCAGCTGCGTTGCCGGCGATGTCTCTGCATGTAACATCTCCATAGAAATAATGGCTAAATATCCAAAACGTGCGCGCTCCCGTGAGTTGCCGGTGATGTTACCGGCGATGTTTGCCCCGTGTAACGGTACCTTAAGGCTTTAATTCAGATTAATACTGACATATGCTTTTAATTTGTATTAGTGGTAGCTGTTCTTTCACACAGGATGATTTTTCATGTCCATGCTACTATCCCTCCACAATTAGTTAAACAGTTCCTATTGAACTTATTCTATAATTAGGTCATGTTTAGGTTGCTTTAAAAAATAAATGACAAGGTGACATTCGTCAATACATCCAAAATACATTTTATTAAAAATATTTAAAAAATAAATAAGAGTTGCTACTTTGTACATCTCTAAATATTGTGCTTGCCCCTATTTATTTTTATGAGTAAACTCTGCAAAAACATACAATAAAAAATGTTATAAATATGAGAAGTGCATCATTTAGGGCATGTGCAAATGGGTACTTGTTGAGTTCTTTTATTTTTCTTTCCCTGCTATACACAGTGTGAGACCTGCATAATACCCTATATAAAGTGTGACCCCCCACATAGCCCTCCTATCTACAGTATAAGTCTCCACATAGCCCTCTATATACTGTACAGTATGAGCCCCCAGATAGACTTCCTATATGCAATAAGAGCCCCCATAGTGTCTTGCTATATACAGTATTATCCCCCATAGTCCCATATATGCAGTATGAGCCCTATGTAGCCATCCTATTTACAGTATAAACCACTACATAGTCTTTCTATATACACTATGCTCCATTACATAGCCCCTATATACAGTATGAGCTCCCATATAATCCTCCATTTTATAGTATGAGCTATATAGAGATCAAATAAAAATGTGCATGGATCGATGCGATGTGAACTCGCATCAAAGAGAGGGACACGACTAAGGGTATAGCTATACGTCCATGGTCATGAAGGGTTAAAAGTTCAGTATACATACTGTGCAAAAAAAAAATCAGTGTTAGGATTTGGAGTTCAGGTGCTTTACATACGCAAATTACTGGAACTATTTAAAAAAAAGTTTGGTTCAGGACCCAGACTTGACCCAAACTTGATTCCTTAACCTGAAGCCAAAATAAGTCAATGGAGACCCAAACCTTTATGCTGTAAAACAGCAGAAAAATGGTCTTAGTAAGATCTAAGAGAAATAGGAAGCAAATTGGGAGCAATTGCCCTGCAAACATTTGAATATGGAATAAACTAAAAAAAAATGTGAGCTCCTGCCTATTTTTGACAACCAGCACAGGTAGAGCAGACAGCTGTAGACTGCAATCCCCAGCTGTCTGATATATTTGTGACTGGTTATCTAAAATAGAGGGGATCCCACACCAAGAAAATGGTATGGGCTACACCCTATTTTTGATAACCAGCCAGTTAAAGCAGACAGCTGAGGGGCTGGTATTGTAAGGGTGGGAAGGGCATGGTTATTTTGCCATTCACAGCCTAAATATATCAGCCTGCAGCTGTCCCAGAGGTGGCACAACCATTTGATGTGCCAAGTCTGACATTTTACCTGGCTCTTCCTGATTGCCTTGGTTCAGTGGGAATCAGGGTAATGGTTAATGGGGTTGATGTCAGCTGCGAATTGACAGCTTAATCCCTGATTTTTAGTAATGGAGAGGAGTCTCTTAGAATTGCCCAATTACCAACACAATAAGTGTTTTAAAAAAGACACTCAGGGATAAAATGTTTATTTTAATAAAGACTTCTGCACATGCGATTGTTAACCAATTTGTAACTTCAAAATAAATTCTGAAAGTTCCAACATAATCCAAAAAGTAATTTCCCATGATGTCCATTAATATCTATGGCGCTTTGTGTTGAGAACTTTCCCAGAACTAGGCTCTAGAGGTTGCTGTCGGTCAGTGGCAGTAATGAGAATAAGAAATTCCTAAGATATTGCTAACCCAGAGTGACCTTTCGAGCCACCTTGGTGGTCTTAATGTATTTCTTTTTTCCTCTAATCGTATGGAAATACAATTTTTTTTCTATACAACTCTTTATCACATCATGTACCGTATATAGAGATTCCTCTCTAAATACATTGACTTCAGAATTAGGTTAAGAACCTTACAGAGTCACTATAAAGTGCACCACTATGTGCCTATGGGTTCACAGCATTGTGTTAATGAATCACTATGTTGGCCCAAATTGTATACATGATGCAAAAAGAAAATTCAGGGAACAGTCTTTTTTTTGGACTATATTTTACCTTATTTTAGAATTATCTATGCATATCCAGTTCAGGTCAGATGCCATAGGGCTGATAAGCTATGCATTCCATTGAACCATAAGTAAGGTATTCAGTGCACTCAAGCAAGCCAAAAAAAGATAGAACAAAATGAGATGGAACATTGAAAAGGGTGAAAGAGAAGACTGTGCTTACACCATTGTGCTGAACATTGTGGTTATAGGTAACGTAAGAAAGTAGATAGGATTTCATTGGATTTTCATGAGTAACTTAATAATAGTCATATATATATAACAGTTATTCCACTGTAAAGGACATTGTTTTTTTCGGCATTGAGTTTTAGGATGTGCCGTTTACATTTAAAACACTGATATCTCCATATAATGTACAGTTGGAAATGTAATAGTATAATTAATTTTATCTGTACTGAAATGAAAATTAAAAAGAACAAGAGTAGTGATAAAAATGTTAATTGAAATAGGCAAAAACATATTCAATTGAGCAGTGAACTCCTTCACCAGGACTTCGGGAGAAATATAAATTGCTTTGTTTCTTGAAATAACATCAAATCTATTATATAATCACGAATGGGTTTTTTGCCCCTTTTGAGTCCGCTCACGCTGCGAGTCAGCGTGGTCATGTGGATACGCCCGAAGCATTGGCCGCGCAGCGGCCATTGCGAGCAGTTCTAAGGCGACTCGCTATGCCCTCACAGCGGGCATGGCGAGTCGCCTTAGCAGCGCGAAGCATTGGCCGCGAAGCGGCCATTGCGAGTCAGAGACTCGCTCTTCTAGAATCCCGATGCATGTGCATCGGGCACCCAGCTAGTTTTGAATAATGGCAAATGCAGGGAAAAAAGAATTTCACCTATGAATCTATGATAAAGAATTATTTTAATAATTCTGACTTTCAGAAATTGTTGGGCTTGTCTACCCCACTTTTTTGAGTATTGATCACAGGGGCCATAAACTCAAAATTTCAATGTTCATTGTCAGTTCAGTTATCAATTTTGTCATGTAACAAGACTTCATACACCAATATGTTGGCAAAAAAGCAATATTCAGCACATCACCGAATTGCTCCTGCATTTTTGGAAAAAGTTTCCCTTGAAGAATGTTTAGATAACACACAATTTTATGTGCATGTGCTGGGATGCCTTGGGTCTAGTCGTAGCCAAAAGTCCTGGTCTTGAATAGGCATCGTAAGTTCACAGGCTTAATCACAGGCTTCTGGCTGTGACAGGGTATGGGAAGTCTATGTGCATGTGTGTTGTAAGGCAGTGATGGCAAATTGGTTGCACTCAAGGCTGGTGAGGGCCTTACAATTTGAACTCTATACAAGGACCTCTGGGTCTGGAACATCCATGTGTATACGCACAGACTTCCTGAGCCTAGTCACGTATGGAAGTCTCGGCCTAGCATAGCAAGGCTAAAGATTTCAATGCTTGGAAGCATTAAGAAGGGCATCAAGGACTTACAGGGAACAGTCAGCAGCTAAATTGGCATGAAAATGGAGCAGTGAAGTGATGGCTAGTCTTTGCCGAAAGTCCTCGCCTCAAGAGCACATCATAAGGTTGCATCATATGTTGTGATGTCATGTTATTGCAGTGACCATACAAATTGCACATGCAAAAAGAGTCCTGGTTCTAGTTGCACCTTTCAGACCATGACGACATGTGCATAGTAAGATAACGACAACCTTACGATGCACCCTGCAGGCTAACAATGACCTTCTGATGAATAGAAGAATGTCTGCTACAGTCATCTCAAGTATAATTTGCATGCTTTGCAAAGTATCAGCCAAGCTTGTTAATTTCAGTAAGACATGCAGAATATCTAAAGGTTACAGGGACTTCCAGATCAATCTTATGCAATCATAATTAATAAGGATTAGACTAGTAAATTTCAACCCTCTGATCCTTTTGTTTTTAGGGAAATAGACAAATATTTGCACATCACTAATAGCCTTAGAAAAACAAGAATTGAGTGATTAAAATTGTCTCAATTAGAGATCATCAAATTTGTTTAAATTTAAAGAGTATATCTGGGATAAAAAAAAATGCCTAAGCACTAACAGGGAGATAGATACCACCTACCTGCCTGTTGTGCCCGATGCCATTCCTCATTGACACAGAGTGGTTTAAGACCATTTCAACAAGCAATTCTGCAGCCTCCACTGATGTTGCTTTGACAAAAAGGTGGTGTCACACCACCACAGGCGTAGCTGAATCGTTAACCCACTGGACCACGGGATATACCATGGAGGCTGATACCAGAAATGAGCCAGACAAGAATACCAGATAAATGAACAGGGTTTATATATAACAGCAGCACAGAATCCCCAAGGGGAGTCCACAGGACCAGAGCACCGGGGGTTTTCCCTAAAGGAGCAACAAAGAGTGGAACCCCATAAACGGGGATTGTCTGAGCACAGCCAGAGAGGATCCAATGAACCAGCAAACCTGTGGGTCCAACCCAAGGCAGAACAGAACGCATAAACCAGGGAACCAGAGGAAAGGCTAGGATGGGGCCTTGATGTAGCAGAAAGGAACAGAGAGGTTGCTGGGGACTAGCAAGGATGGTACGGGTTTGCGGGTGAATCAGTCATGAAGTGGGATCCAGCACTGAAAGCAAAGATACAACACGTTAGACCAGGGGTTCCCAACTCCAGGCTTGGAGGGCCGCCAACAGTGCATGCTTTCATGATCTCCTTAGTATTGGGACAGGAGTTGTAATCATTACCTGTGCATTTGATCACATTAAAACATGTCCAATACTAAGGAAATCCTGATATCCTGCACTGTTGGTGGCCCTCGAGGCCTGGAGTTGGGGACCTCTGCGTTAGACAGTCAAAGACACAGAACACACAAGTACCTCACTGGGATCTGAGCTGGCAACGAAACTAACAATGAAGTTGCAAGGCATCTCCCTTAGGAAGTGGAGGCCTTAAGAACCCACCAGCCTCTCAGTGAGTGGCTGAGAGTTGGTGACAGAAAAAGGGTGCACTTGCCCTTTAAATATACCATGCATGGTGCACGCTCACCCTATGCGCTTTCCCCCATCACCATGAAGTGAGGAGGCGGTGGAGAAGCGCAGAGGAGCCGACGTGGCCAGGGAGGACACGGGAACGTGGGTCTGGCAAGTATGTCAGCAGGACACAAAAGGACACCGGCGGCCAGATGGGTCCTAATCCCCCTGAACCTCGAAAATGGGTCTCACAGGCCGCAGGTGCATTCTCTGCTCTGTAAAAGGCATCACAGATGACATCATGCTGATTGACACGAAGCTAAGGTAGCGGGAAGCCGGCTGTTCATCAGCATAATGTCGGCTGTTTTGCACCTTCTACAAAGCAGAGCCGAAAAAAAGTCGCCGCTCTGTTGATGAAGCCATTGTATTGCCAGCAGGAGGCGCCTGTGACCGCTCTGTGCTGACCATGAATGGTGCATAGCACAACAGGTAGGTAACAACTAACTTGGGCAGAATGTTTATTATTTAGTCCCAGATATACCCTTTAAGGCTAGGGTCACATTTGTGGTAGCAAATGCAGATCCTGATCCAGTTTTGAGCATGCAAAATGCTCAAAACCAGATTAGGATCCGCAGCCCATAGGAGCCTGTTATAAAACTGGATTGCACTATATGCAATCCGGTTACTGCTTCCGGATTTGCAGCCTGCGGTAAAATTCCTGCATGCTGCAGTTTTCGGAGCGGTTTGCAAACTGCAGCAGGCTTGCTATAATGGGTTCCTGTGGCAGCCCATCCGGCTACCGCAAGGCACATGTGAATGCCTGCGGTAGCTGGATGCTTTGTTCATCCCTGCTGCTGCAGGGATGAACAAAGGGTTAATGTTAATAATAGATGTGGGCACCATGTCTCCAAGGAGTGTCCACCCTCCCTAGAGACATGTTGACCATATGGGGCAGCATATGAAGGGTTAATTAGGTGTATTACTGTATTGCCGGCTATTGTCTGCATTTACTATTTTATGAATTGAAGCCGGCAGCTCCTCGCTGTGTAGGAGATACAGTACGTAATGTGTGTACTGTGTCTACCACTATCCAGGGTCCTGAAAGCTTTAACATTAGTTCTATGGCGGTGCGCTGCCCATAGAACTAATGTTAAAGCTTTCAGAACCCTGGATAGCGGCAGCTTCATTACGCACATTACATACTGTATCTCCTCCACAGCGAGGAGCCGCCAGCTTCAATTAATAAAATAGTAAATGCCAACAATAGCCAGCAATACAGTAATACACCTAATTAACCCTTCATATGCTGCCCCATATGGTCACCATGTCTCTAGGGAAGGTAGACACTCCCTGGAGACATGGTGCCCACATCTATTATTAATATTGACCCTTTGTTCATCCCCGCAGCTGCAGGGATGAACAAATAATCCGGCAACCGGATTGCACACTATCAGCAATCCGGTTACCGTATCCGGGTTTTAAAGGGATCCTGTCACCTCCAGAACGCCTCCTAAGCTACCAAAACATGTCCCTGCAGCATCCAATCACTAATCTCACACTCCTTTTGTCTCCTAAAAGCGTAATGTGAAAGTGCATAAAACGTTTTAATACCCCCTCATTAGTGATTATAATTAGTAGGGGCTATATTCTTTAGCCCTTAGGGCGTGTTGTTTTGCAGGCTCCAGGATCCACCCTCTCTCTGTCTGTTTGCTTTGCTCGTGCAGGCATTGCCCTCCCCCCTCTCTGTCACTCACAGAATGCAAATCATTAGTCCTGCCTTCAGCTCCACATCACAGCAGCACAGAGAGAGGGTGGAGAGCTGCTAATTATAATCACTAATGAGAGAGTATTAAAACGTTTTTCTGCACTTTCACAGGATGCTTTTAGGAGACAAAAGGAGTGTGAGATTAGTGATAGGATGCTGCAGGGACATGTTTTGATTCCTTAGGAGGCGTTTTGGAGGTGACCGGATCCCTTTGAAGACACATTTTGAACACAAAATGTGTCTGAAGGCTCATGCAATTATCATTCAGCAATGAACCTTCCAAATGTGACCCAAGCCTAATTTTGTCAGGTTAAACAAAATTTTCAAAAAAAAAAATATTTTTTTAAAGTGAATACATAGACTTTCAATTGTAACACTGCAAAGCCTCTGGACCATTATTTGTAAAACTTTGAGGTTGAACTGAATCCAATTCCTATCAAGCACTATAGCACAAATACAGCCTTTTTAGTTTGTATGACCTCACCATAGAAACGGATAGTAACCCGGTAGCAACCAACAGCACAGTTAGCCCTCCATCAGGCACATCTGATCTGGCAGGCATAGCTCACATCATTTTGTTTCTTCTCTCCAAATTATCATAAAATTTTCCCTTTCCTACTCATTTTTTGACTTTACATGCTCTTTGAAACCTGATCTCACAGTATAATATCAGACCTTCTGGAGAGTAGATCTGGCCTTTTTGGCTTCTCAGGTTCACTGGCCTTGCTTTTTTAAGTGTAACTGTTTTTCTTCTGCTGATCATTTAACTCTACATTTGAGTGAAAAGTAATCAAGTAACATCTAAGCGTATTTACCATGTTTTTTTTTCCCAAAGTTTAATGTTTAGTAATAGTTACATAATGAAAATAGGAGGCTAGTTTGTGGTAGTTAAGAAATGTTGCACTTTATATTTTAATATGATTTTAGTTATTAATTTTTTTTAAATGTGATTTTGTATACTCTCTTTTAATCCATCCCTATGAAGGCCACTAATTACCTTTAGAGTCCTGAAATTAGATATTATAGGCGTATCATCTTGGAGAGTATCTGGTACTGAAAAACTGATTAGAACAATTTATGTTTCTCTGTTTGGTTTTGTAAATGGAATCTCATCAGGGTAGCCTGAGGAAGGAGGCCGCAGACCTCCAAAATGCATTGGGGATGCAGGACGCAGGACTTACAGCACAGCCTGCCCTCCTTAGGAAGCTCCCCGCTAGCCTGACAGAACCGCAACTACAATGCTGCCCACCCGGTCACATGACCGCTGATGCGCTAGTGACGCGGGGGTCAGGTGATGTGGAAGAGGAAGTGCGCCACTGCAATACACAGCGTGCGCTTCCAGACGCCGGCAGACACCGCTACCTTACAGGACGAGAAAACTGAATTAGAAGTGGCACTAGGACGACCAGAGAACTCCAAAGCACTACTAAAGGTAGAGTAATTCTTGATACAAGTCATGTTGTACATTTAACAATTGTCCACAAAGTGCCAATGACTATAAGCCTACAAATAGCCACATAGTTGAGTAGAAGCAGAACAAGAGTACAGATATTAAACAACATTTTACCTGTAATAGGGGATTATGAGAAAAAGACATACAACCACAACTTAAAATAGACATCATAAAATATACCATAACCAGGAGCAGTGACACAATATTAATATAGTGAAAGACACATCAAACCCACTTTTAAAGAAGTAAGTAGGCACCAGAATCAGCAAACAGGAGGTAAGTTCTCTAGACAAATTAATTAAACACTAGGATCTATATCAACAGCAAAGCCTTTTTACAATAAGGAGAAATCAGATGGAGGTCAAATAATTCTTATGGATGACCCAATCCACCACTGAATTGTATATCTGAAATCTATGGGGTAACCAGCATCACTAGTTAGCTATTCATATGTAACTATTAATCATATTATAGATCAAAGAGAGGCAACAACCTATATTATCCAAGTACAAGACAATCTGACAACATCATTTAACCACATCTCTGGGAAAGAAAGGTAACCACATTGTAGCTAAACCATAATACAGGTTTACAGGACAGGTATAATTGACATTGTATTCATTATATTATAGCCAGCTCACTGGTTTAAAGCCATCAACACAAGACCACCAACACACCTGAACCTGAAGCAGAGCTTTGGACAGTGTTTCTCAACTCCAGTACTCAGGACCCACCAACAGATCTTGTTTTCAGGATTTCCTTAGTATTGTACAGGTGATAGTTTAATCACCTGCACTGGGGATAATTCAAACCCCTGTGCAATACTAAGGAATTCCTGAAAACTAGATGTGTTGGTGGGTCCTGAGGACTGGAGTTGAGAAACACTGGCTTAGGAGCTTATACAAGTAAGTTTTTATACAGGTACCAAATTGATGAGGTCCAATTTACAGAACTGAACAGATAAACATAACAAATTGTTCTAATCAGCTTTTCAGTACTGGATACTGTCCAAGATGATACACCCTGGATAGAAGTCAATTCCCCAAACCAACGTGTAGAACATAGGCATTACCTCTAGAAGGTAAGAATTTAAAAACCCAAAGCAGAGGTTAGTACAGTCCTATAGGAGGACAAAACAGATACAAACACCATATTCCTTTACTTTTATAGATCCTCCACAAACATTCATCTTAGACTGAAAAACAAAAAAGAAGCTAATGGCTGAATCCAACAACATCGCTGCGCCCAAGCATTGAAAAAGTTACTACTGCGAGATCTACAAGAGTGACATGAGAAGCGTGCAATAAGACTCATGTTATAATTATCAGAAGTCACTCTGTTTTTAGGAAACCCCACTGTTGGGACTTGGTTCATTACAATCAGCATATATGAATGTTAATGAACATCGTATAGTCCTCAGAGAACCACTTATATAGGAGTGGCCGAATTTTAAACTATTTTAATATATCACTTCTTTGACGCCCCGCCAGCATCGCTGTCACATGTTTACATGCGGCAACCCCTCCGGCGACGCAACGGCGATCTGACAGGTGGCGTCGCCGCTGGGGTGTCTAAAAACCCCAGTGGCGATGCCTTAACATGGGAGCCTGGCAGATTGCCTTCCCCCATTTACATGGGGCGCTGCTCTGAAACCAGGAGACCACTCAGATGCGTCACCCTTGCCCATTCACATTAGGTGACGCATTGGCGATGGCGGCGATAGGCCATTCCCCAGCATCGCCTAAAAAAATCGCCGTAGACATCGTCAGGTGTGACGGTACCCTTAGAGTTTATAAATTTTTAAGCAATTGTAATGAGCTTTCATATTCACAATTTTTGATACATGAATTGTTTCAATAAACATCCCAAAGAAGGGTTAACTGTAAGTATCTGGTTAGATTTTCATTTTAAGCCATAATTAACCTTCATCAGGCTGCATAATTTTACAACGTTAACAGGCTGCAGAGGTACAATTGTACCTTCATGTATACCTCCACGGTGGGAAGACTTTCTATTCTGGACCAAAACTGCAGAGATGTCACGAAATTTCAGCCCTCTTTGGCTTTTCGAAAAAAAGTTATAGCAATTTTAAAAATGGAATAGTTACAATTGTACCTACTCAGCCGGACGAAGGTTAAAGAGTTAGCGCTCAGCCCATAAACATAAACCAAGTAATTCTTCACCTAACATTGAAGCAAACAGACATTTGTTGTAATTGACATTTTATTTTCACTTTGAATTTTGTACAATTTAGTTAACTTTTGAAAATCTCATTTACCCCAATTATTCAACCCCTGATTAGAGATGAGCCACCACCACGGTGTTCGAATTCGATTCGATTCGTCGAATCGACGGGGTGTTCGACGAATGTTCGTCGAATGCTCGACGAACACCCCGGAAAACGAACAAACCGGGCTTGTGGGGCTTTTTCACTTCCACAATGTATATACATACATTGTGGAAGTGAAAAAAAGTGAAAGAAAGTGTTAAAAATAAAAAAATAATCAATGCTCAACTGTCCGCGGTCCACCAAAGCCTCCGGCAAGGTCCTGTGCTTCTAGGACCTGTGGTGACGTCATGTTCTCGCGGGAACTCCGGTCACGTGACCGGAGTTCCCGTGAGAACATGACGTCACCACAGGTCCTAGAAGCACAGGACCTTGCCGGAGGCTTCGGTGGACCGCGGACAGGTGAGCATTGATTATTTTTTTATTTTTAACACTTTCTTTCTTTTAGGGAATGTTTATTTTGGCTGAAAATGCGGCAGATGGGGTTTTGTGACCGCATCTGCCGCATTTTCGAACCAAAATCGAACATGTTCGAAATTCGCCGAATTTGAACCAAATTGTTCGAATTCGGCGAATGACTCAAATAGGGCCAAAATCAACTCGAATTTGAGATTGGCGAACTATTCGAATCGAACATCGCTCATCTCTACCCCTGATGAAAAAAAAGATGCAAAAAGGAATGTTTGCTAAAGAGGTACATGTAAAAGAAGTGAAATGTGAACATGTGGCAGCAGACAGAGTTTAGATGTGGAAGCACATCGAAATGGTTGACAAATTGGACTTGTAAACAGTAGTGCAAAAAAAGGCTATTTTTAACATATTTTTCTTATTTTTTAACCAAATTTCACTTGTTACTTGTGATGAGCAAATTCTGTCAATTTCAAATTTTGCAAGAACGCAGCTGATTCGGTTCATTGACCACAAACACGAACATGTCCACCAAAAGTTGGCAAACACAAGTTTGTTTGACAAATATTCAGAACTTAAAATGGCTCTAAAACTTAGCTTTTTTATTTGGGACCAAAAGGCTTTCAAGAAGACCCGCTTTCCCAGGTCTACTGACTTGTGTTAAGCTGTAGAAATTTTGGGAATTTATTTACATTTTTTTAAAGCTTCTTGGAGTTTTCAGGTGTTTTGACACCTGAAGGGTCTGAATTTTGCAAACAGTGCAGCTGGGAAGTCCAGGAAGCTTACAATGTCCTTAAGGGTATGTGCGCACGTTTAAGGGCCACGTCACACACACAAATATCTGTGCAGATATTGTTCGCAGATCTCTGGATGCAGTGAAATCATGGACACATTGTTACATTTTGTGGCTGTGTACAAATGTAACAATGTGTCCATGATTTCACTGCAACCAGAGATCTGCAAACAATATCTGCACAGATATCTGTGTGTGTGACGTGGCCTTAAGAGAGATTTCTATTTTTAAGGGATTTTTTTGTGAATTGTTTTATTATTAGTATTTTCTTTTATTTTTTTTTTATTGGAGAGGAAATCTTTTTATTGCAGATGGTCACCAGCATGTGAGACCATCTGATGTGCACTTATTTAAAAGAAATATATGAAAAAATAGAATTTGGCCATTATATGCTTCACATCCCTGATTTTATAGCTCTGTTCACACAAATGAAACCATATAGTATGGTTATTGCTTCTTAAAAAATGTGCAATCCCTATTTATTTTCATAATAATAGCACTAAAACTAATAATATGTACCGTATATATTCGTGTATAAGCCGACCCGTGTATATGCCGACCCCCCTACTTTTGCCCCCAAAACCTGGGAAAACCTATTGACTCGTGTATAAGCCGAGGGTGGACCCCAGCACAGGTATACAGCCCCCAGCAGTGTGGTATACAGGCCCCCTCAGTGGTATACAGCAGCCTCCCCAGTGGTAGTATACAGCAGCCTCCCCAGTGGTAGTATACAGCAGCCTCCCCAGTGGTATATACAGCAGCCCCAGAGCGGTATACAGCAGCCCCAGAGCTGTATACAGCAGCCCCAGAGCTGTATACAGCAGCCCCAGAGCTGTATACAGCAGCCCCAGAGCTGTATACAGCAGCCCCAGAGCTGTATGCAGCAGCCCCAGAGCTGTGTACAGCAGCCCCAGAGGTATACAGCAGCCCCAGAGGGGTATACAGCAGCCCCAGAGGGGTATACAGCAGCCCCATAGGTATACAGCAGCCCCATAAGTATACAGCAGCCCCAGAGGGGTATACAGCAGCCCCAGAGGGGTATACAGCAGCCCCAGAGGGGTATACAGCAGCCCCAGAGGTATACAGCAGCCCCATAGGTATATAGCAGCCCCATAGGTATACAGCAGCCCCAGAGGGGTATACAGCAGCCCCAGAAGGGTATACAGCAGCCCCAGCTGTATACAGCGGTACCTAGTGGTATACAGCCCCCCCCCCCCCCCCCCCGTGGTATACAGGGCCCCCCCCTTGCTTGTGGCAACCTGTAAAAGAAGATATCATTATACTTATCGTGTCGCCGCCGCCTCCGCTCTGTCACCGTCACCGCGCTATTCCGGGTCTTCAAGCTTCCTTCTCCGGCGCACAGACAATGACGTAATTTCCTGTGCGTCAGTGAAGGAAGCATGAAGACCCGGAATAGGCGGTGACGGTGACAGAGCGGCGGCGGCGGCAACACGATAAGTATGATGATATCTTCTTTTACAGGTTGCCACAAGCAAGGGGGAACCCTGTATACCACGGGGGGGGGGGCTGTATACCACAAAGTACCGTATATGACCCGTGTATAAGCCGAGGGGGACTTTTCAGCACATTTTTTGTGCTGAAAAACTCGGCTTATACACGAGTATATACGGTATTTATTTATATAGCGCTTACATCCATTTGCAACACCGTCCCCATTGGGGCTCCAATTTTATGTATAATACATATTACAGTTGTCCAGCTGCCATTCCAGCAGTGGCTAGTAATCTAATTCAGCATTCCAGATTAATTGGTGGTGAATGTTGACCTGAATAAAATTATTTATTTTCATTGTTTATGTTTCATAGTAATGTCATGTTTCAATAATGACTGCAGCTAAGTATCCAAAATCCAGTTCATATGCATTGTGGGCTGTCATAGTGGTGTTAATCAACTAGGAGTAAGTCAACAATAGTATGCAAACATTCAATTTCAGTACTGATTGTTGGGGTCTGAATTGTGGCACTCAATTCAAGAGGTGGGGCCCCTTAGAGAGAGCAAACTAAACACTCCCAAAGCCTCAGCACTTTAATAGTGTCTCCTGCCTTCTTAACTGTGCCTGCACTCCCATAGGCATGCAGCTCTGCTGTCTCTGCAATTCCAGTGGCACGCAGCTTCACTGTCTGGATCCCGCACTGCAGGTATTTAGTTTCTTCATGGATCCCCTGCAAAGCATGCCACGAACTCACAGAGTAAGTTCCAGCAGTCAAGTGACATTTACCATATGGCATCTTGGCCTAGGAGCAGCACATCTCAGCCTGCAGATGATCTGGCTGTATGTCTGGCTACACTCCAGCTGCAGCAAGTGTCACAGCCTCAGTTCCTGGATCCCATTTTCCAAAACCAAGAGGACCAGGACCTTAATGGGGAGCTCAATGAAGAGGAGCACCTTGAAGGCAATGTGTCCCAGCTGTGTGGATCACTATCACCACCTTCGAAGGAATTCAACTGGGACAATGCAATATGGGGACCCCTACCCACTCATAAAACCTGTCCAACAAGGCATCAAACACTCTGTTCTCCTATGTCATTCATCGAGGAGATTCAGCATACAGATGCCATCGCTCTGGATTGGCTGCATGGGCCTAAGGCAAATGATTTCCTTAACCAAAGTATGAAAGGCAAGGTGGTGGCATTTAAACAGGATAAGGGGTATGGATTCCTAGTGGAAAATAGCACTAAACATTGGTCCTAGGTCAGCCGAATTACCCTACAGCATGATTAACTTCCCCAAAGACTATGCACCATCTCTGTTGTGGATGAGGTCACATTCATGAAGGAGTGATGCATGAAGGGGTGGTTTGCGTTTGGTGTATTACGGGTTGACACCATAGCTAATGATGAGCGAGAATACTCGTTACTATTCGGTACTCATTGAATAGTATGGTATTCAGGCTACTTGTTACTCCGCGAGTTTCCTTGTAAATACTCACTAGGAGTAATAAGTACAATGTAAGCCAATGGAAAATGTGAGTAAATTCTCTGCTGGACCCTATACAGCTGTCTAGGGGCTGGGGAAAAGGCTGAAATGCCCCACATGATTGTTTAAAAGCTGGCGGTAAAAAGCTGCCGGCTTTTAAACAATCACTCAGCCTGATCCTCTGCTTCCCCACAGCCTCCTATCCCAATCGTCCACTGCCCCCCGCCGCCTCCCATCCCGATCTTAAGTTAGGACCAGGCGGGGAGCGCAGCACAAGAGAGCGGGGAGTGAAGGACCCAGGCGGGAAAGCCGGCCGTGAAAAGACTTCACCGCCAGCTTTCCCATTCAGTGCCGTGCTCCCCACTCCCTGCTGGTTCGCTCCCAGCCCGGTTCTAACTTAGGATCGGGCGGGGAGGAGGCATCAGGGAGCATACATCAGGGATCATGGAGCACAGCACCAAACAGGAAAGTCTTTTAACTGCTGATTTTCCCGCTGGTTATTTCAAATGAACAGCTGAGGTATCAGCTGATGCTGATCAGCTGTTCATTTGAAGTAGCCGCGCAGTGCTGTCAGAGGGTTCATGTGAGTTCATGCTTGACTGCATGAACTCACATGAACTTTCCAATGGCTGCACAGCTCAGCTACATCTCTGGTAGAGGTTCTCTATCAGAGCTGTAGCTGAGTTAAAGAAGAAGACTCCATTGGACTACGTCGGACGGAAGATTATTTTTTTAATAAAGATGGAGTCTATAAGTGTTTTTTTGTTTTTTTTCTAATAAAAGGTTTTTCTCTGTGTTCTGTTTTTTTTGAACACTTAACTAGAAATTCATGGTGGTCATGTCTAATATTGGTGTGACCCCATGAATTTCGGGCTTAGGGCCAGCTGATAATACAAAGCTGGCCCTGACTCCTTTATTACCCAGTGAGCCACCGCATCTGATAAGTTGGGTAGAGTGCCAAAAAATGAAAGCACCATTTTCTGGGGTGGCTACAAACTGCAGTCCGCAGCGGGAGGGGGCCAGAAAGCTTGGGCCACCCTGCGCTGCGGATTACAGCCCCCAGCTGCTTAGTTGTACCTTGCTGGACACAAAAATAGGATGAAGCCCCATGTCAAATTTTTTAAAATTATTTCATGAAATTCATGAAATAATTAAAAAAAGGGCTTCCCTGTATTTTTGATTCCAGCCAGGTACAGCTAGCTGGGGGTTGGGGGCAGCCCGTTCCTGCCTGCTATACCTGGCTGGAATACAAAAATATGATGAAGTCCATGTCACATTTTTGGTGAAAAATTCATTAAAAAAAAATTAGGGACTGCATCTTTATTATCCCCTCCACTTGAGGGGTTAATAAAGATGCAGTCCCTAAATTTTTTTATTTTTTTTATTTTTTAATGAATTTTTAAAAAAAATTTTGCCATTGGCTTTGAAGGTGTTTTCAATGTGTTTCATGTTGCCTGCCATTGATTTCAGTGGTACTCGGAAAATTTAGCAAATGTTTGTCGAATTATTTTCCACATTCAGTGAACAAATCCAAATTCGAATACTGTGGTGTTCATTCATCTCTACTTGCTATGCTAAAATGATGTGATAAAAATGCTAGAAATGTATATGTCTAAAAAGCCAGTGCTTGCAATGGGGCTTTGTTTACAGATCTAAACTATAGCTAGTAAAACAGACATGTAAAAAAAATGTGTTTATGAAGTAGATTGGTTAAAAATCCAAATTTGGAGTAATCTTTTGTATTTTGAAAAAACAATATTCCCTAGTCCTGAAAAATGTTGCACAAGAGGCACAAAAAAGTCAGTACAGTCATTTTTAACAAGTAAGCACACTGTCTGAAACTAATTTAAGAATTGTTTTAGAGCATTCATTATGCTGCTTTGTAGTATATTAGAAATGAGGGAAAAGAATGTGTAATTAGAATTCAGATTCTGCAGGATTAATGACAGCTGCACCAAAATATTGATCAATCACACTTTATGTCACTGCTGCTAAAATTTCTCCTATCCAATTTTCCATATAAAAATTAAATCTCTATTGACTACCAAACTGATCTTCTTCATTGCTGCAGTTGTACTACACATCACTGTATTGAGTATTTGTCAAATGCTTTAGGGCTTTCTCTTCCTCTCTCTATTGCTTAGCTTTGAGCTATAACATAATCTCAATATTATCTTTGAGCTATAACATAATCTCACTATTCTGAACACCCTTAAGTGACTGCTGCATTTCCTGCCTGGCTTTCATACAGGGTTGACAGTTGTCTGATAGGCTGCATTATAATGTATCATGCATGCAAGGAATTATGCGGAAGTTTGTGCAGTCATACCTGAGGTCCTAAGTGTGCTGAATAATGGCACTTCTGTGGTTCTGTGCTCAAGAAGGTTCCAATCCCATACACATGTAAAATATGACTTGGCCCTCAATGATTTTTGATTGATATAATTTATTGATGGAGCTAAACCTGCACAGATGGTTTGATCCTTACAATGATCTTCTTCAGTGTGCAAAGGTGTGAGGATGGTTAAGAGTCGCCGCCAATGAGATGTGTGAGTGCCGATACTGAATTAAATATCTGTGTTAGTGTGATCACTAGAGATGAGCCACCACCCTAGTGTTCGATTCGATTCGTCGAATTGGCGGGTGTGTTTGTTGAATGTTCGTCGAACACCGTCGAACACTAATGAATGAGCTGTGCGAGGAACTTTCACTTCCGCAATGTGTATACATACAATGTAGAAGTTAAATTAAGTAAAAGAAAGGGTTAAAAACAAAAAAATCTCTATGCTCACCTGTCCGACCATCCACCGATGCCTCCAGCACCTGCGTCCTGATGCCTGTAGGACCTGCCGTGATGTCACAAGCCGGCAGCGTCATCGGGTCACATGACTGCAGTTACAGCTCATTTATTAGGCAGAAAATGCAGCAGTCGAAGCGTTATCGAACATAACCTCGAATTGCCGAATTTGAAGCTAATTGTTCGCATTCGTCGAATGACTCAAACACCGCCCAAAACAGCTCGAATTTGAGATTGGCGAACAATTCGAATCGAACATCGCTCATCTCTAGTGGTTACTTCAACCAATTATACCAATGAAAAATCATCTGAGTGCCAAGTCTTAATTTACACCGGAGGACATGACAGCCTTCTGTTGCTGAAGAAATCTTCGTTTATATGTAAAAGGCATTGAGGTTCTGAGTGATTTTACGCATGTTGCATTGCAAGTTGTTTGAAGTCACCAAGACCTGCTAATTTCAGAAAATTCATCTTGACTTCAATTTGCATTTGGTAATCTCTAAAGGCTTTTATCTACTTGGTGTAACTAGTCGTAGAATGAGTGTTTGGCTAACTGACATCAAACTTATATTGCTTGTATTATCAAAGTGTAGTTTGAAAAAGTTTTGGGCCTCAAGTAATCAATACTGTAATCTTTCATAAAGATGAGGGGGGAGGCTTGAGATTGATTAAACCCTTCACAACCCTTTGATTTTCCTTTATTCACTTTTTCCTCCTCTTCTTACAAGAGCCATAACTTTTTTATTTTTCTGCCAATAAAAATATCAGGGCTTTCTTTTTGCGGCATGAGTTGTACCATTGAATGAAAACATTCATTCTACCATAAAGTGTACTAAAAATGCGGAAACATTTCAAGTATGGGAAAATAGCAAAAAATGTCCAATTTCATGATTGTTTTTTTTTTTATTTACCATGCTCACAATAGTCAATCTGACCTGTTAGTATGATGCCTCAAATGGGTACGAGTTTGTAGATATCAAAGATGGAAACCTTTACTTTTATTTAAGTGGTGAAAAACATTTCTGAACTTTTTAAACCACGTATGAATTGTGTTTATTGCACAATTTTTCTCAACCTGTTGTGTTCTTACTTTTTAGTATTTGGGGATCTGTGACAGATTATTTTTTGCGCCTTGAGCTGATGTTTTTAATTATACTATTATTGTGTAGATGTAAAGTTTCAATTGCTTGTTATTACATTTTATTGCAATGTTCCAGTTACAAAAAAGAATACATTTTGTCGGTTTATCTTTTTTAGTGTTACGCAGTTTAGCCATAAGATTTATTGATGTTATATTTTCTCAACACCATAATACCAAATATATGTATTTTTTCAATAGTTTTATTTTCAATGGGGCAAAAGGGGGGTGATTTGAACTTTTATGGGATTTTTTTCATATTTTTAAAAACTTTTTTGCCCATTCTTTATTTTACTTGGCCCCTTTGGGTACTTTAACACTGCAGTAGAAATCTGTGAAAGAAAGAATGCGCAAATAGGGTCTTATCTCAATAACACACTTTCACTTATCGATGTGGAATTGCTCACCTTTAGCAGTTGTGAAACCCACAACTGAAAGAATAGCGTACAAGCAGCTGCTGCAGGGACCGCACTCCCAACGGTGACCGTGGTCGTAATGCAGAATCTTGGACAAAGTGCCTCAGTGTCCGCTCTGCTGCTCCGAGACCAAAAAAACACAGACACAGGAATGTCTGGTTCAGCTACAGCCTTTATTTTCCGACGCGTTTCGGAGCCTCCTCCCGAGCTCCTTCCTCAGGGATGTTTCCTGAGGAAGGAGCTCGGGAGGAGGCTCCGAAACGCGTCGGAAAATAAAGGCTGTAGCTGAACCAGACATTCCTGTGTCTGTGTTTCTTTGGTCTCGGAGCAGCAGTGCGGACACTGAGGCACTTTGTCCAAGATTCTGCATTAACACTGCAGTGTCTGATCAATCATGCTAAGTCAAGTTTCTGCACTATCAAAATGATTATTCATTGTAAATGCAGGCAGTCAGCGGGCATTCACAGGAAGTGAGTCATGACAGTGACAGGGCTCCTCATCTGACCTCTCTCTTTCAAGGCAACACATTGGAACCCCATGATGGTGTCATCACAGGGTCACCAATAGCAGCAGGAAATAGCACAATCCCCTCTGTTGCTTCTTATATCTCTCTGTCTCTGATCCACCTGAACCTGGTAGCTGCACATGTCAGCAGATGCACAGAATGATGTGAGCTCAGAGCTTGCATCAAAGGGAGGAAGGTGACCTATGATGTACCTATACATCATAGGTCATAAAGGGGTTAAAAGGCACATGACTCTTAAGGAATTAAGTGAAGTATGACATGGCATGCACCTCTGTGTGTGCCTCCCAAAAATCTTACTTCAGTAACTTTGTCGAAGTTGGGCAAAAATGATTGAAAATCTCATATTGACATGAAAACTATTCTTCGTGCAAACATTTTGCAAATGTTTAAAGTTTTTTAAGCTAGCTTTCTGGTGTTAAATACTTTAATGAAGTGGGGCATCTGTGTGCTCCCATGTACAGGGAGCCTATATGAAGCTTTGTCAATATACAGAGGTATTCTTACCAAAAATCAATGCCCTTAAATCCTTCATGACATCTGCCTTATATGTATAATGCAAGTCAGGAGCAGATGTATGGAGCAGGCTAGGTAATGTTTGTTTAGTACAGCCAGCACCTGCCTCCAACAGTCAAACTCTGACAGCATGGTGCACCATTTTAAACACCCATCAGCGCGCCCATGATGTTATTGCAGGTCACCAATAAGGTGCAAAAACATCAAGGTGTCTGCTCAAAACCTCCATATTTTTCATATCATTGCTGGGCTTCAGAAGGAGACTGTGATTTTTGCTATATACAGCAATGCATTGTTAAATATCACACAAGCGAGTATATGATTGCAGCTTCTCCCTAAGGAGACTATAAAAAACTAAAATGAAAAAAAGTGTTTTAAAAGTATGAAAATCAAAAAACTTAAAAAAGTTCAAATTATCCTCCCCTTTGTCACATTAAAATTAAAGGTGATAAAAAAAACACGTGTGGTATGACCACATTCAGAAAAGTTAAACATACCAATGGAAAATGGTTGCACAGCCCCACCCCTTCCGGCTGGCTTTTTTTTTTGCAAACTTCAGATTGTTTTTCATTACCTAATATTAAAAAAAAACTAGACATGTTTACTATCACTATAATCATATTGATTAGGAGATTATTGCAAAGTCATTTTTACTACAGAATGTACACTGTAAAAATGTTTTTCTAAATACCAGATGTGATTTTATTCTCACAATTTCTCCCCATTTTAATGTATTTTCCTTATTTTACAGTTCACTTTGTGGTAAAATAAATAGTGTCACTCAAAAGTACATCTCGTTGCTCAAAAAATAAGCCCTCATATGCCCATGAGGACAGAAAAAATATAACTGTTATGGGTCTAGGAAGAAATGGAGGAAACAACAAAAATGCAAAACTAAAATTGTCCATGTCTTGAAGGGATTAATATACCAACTCTCAAGGAGCATATATTAGTTATTTAGCAGAACTACAATAGAGGGCTCATTCACCACTCTATCTCTACTGATATGTACAGGATAGTCCATTTATATGGATGCACTTAAATAAAATGGGAATTGTTGGTGATATCAACTTCCTGTCTGTGGCACAATAGTATATGGGAGGGGGAAAACTTTTCCAGATGGCTGATGACCATGGAGGCCATTTTAAAGTCAGCCATTTTTGATCCAACTTTATTTTTTTCAATGGGAAGATACGAGATGTGCAGCATCTGAAACAATCGATACTGAAAGCCTGTACTAGCATTTCCTTCTGCGATGTTGCTATCAGTGTGTCAAGAGTAAGAGAAGAGGGTTTCATTGACAATCCAGTACAATGGGCAGCACTTTGAACACATTGTATAAGTGGTCATAAACTTGTAAATAACTTGTGAAATAAAAAAGTTACATTAAAACCAAGCACACCATTGTCTTTCTTATGAAATTCTCAATCAGTTTGATGTGTCACATGACCCTCTTCCCATTAAAAAAAATAAAGTTGGATCCAAAATGGCTGACTTCAAAATGGCCATCATGGTCATCACCCATCTGGAAAGTTTTCCCCCTCCCATCTACTAATGTGCCACAACCAGGAAGTTTGTGAAAATGAGAAAATACGCAATAGAGTCTTATCTCTAAATGAAGAGGTAAATAAATGTGTGAGTAAAACTGCTCACCTGGTCTGGTTGTTTTACCCACAACGAGTATAATAGCCAGAAGTCAATGTAGTTGCCTGAAAGACAGCTGCTGCAAGGACCGCACCTCCACGGGTACCCGCGGTGAAAAACCTATAGCTCTGTTGGACAAAGTGCCGTTATGTCCGCGTTGCCGTCAAATGATCACCAGAGACAAGGGAGCATCTGGGATTAGTAGTGTCTTTATTCTACTGAAGCGTTTCGTAGCATCACCCAGCTCCTTCCTCAGGGACAATCAAGATACAACTGACAATGCTTCTATTTAAACAGTAAAAAGCGCCAAAAACATGATGCTACTGAGACACAATGACGTAACACTCAGGGAGGAGACTGAGTAACGTGATCTTTTTTTGTAAATAGAGATTACAGCCTAATGCATTTAGTTCCAATACATGAAAAATAGACCAACAATAAGACATAAATCGTAATGAAAGAAAGATCGCCAAATCATAGCCATCTTTTCCGCAATGAAAGCTTATAAAAATGAGCAGAAATAGTCTTCCTTGACTGAGTGCATATTTGGGGAATGGAACCATTATGTGTGCAGTGGAAAAAGGAAAAAAAACCCTGGTGCTGACAATTCCTAAGGAGCTACTTGTGAAATTGCAAAGACTAGCGCACCGTGCAATTAGATGGTGTCAATGGGGGTAGATAGTGAAATCATATAACTCGTAGCCCTAAAACATCTAGATATCGTGCTCACGCTGTTATCTGTCTTGGTGCATGGTGTAAAATCCACAGAGGATAAGATAAGAGAGAAAGTGTAGATAATTAGCTGTAGTATAGAGCGATGTTGCCATCTGGCAATATATTGTGTGATACAGAATTCAGTGTAACTATTCAGTGAACAAATGGAACCACATCTGTGCATGGGGAAGCGGTGAAGTGCTCAGTCTGATGCTGGGGTGAGTGCAAAAGAACCGAGATCGTGACTCCTATCAACCAGAGAAAACATAAACCATAAATAGGGGGACATGATGAACGTAAAATAGAAATAGGAACAGACAATATAAGCAGACTAAAGATTGGTGTATATGATCTGTAATTAATTCATAAAGGTGCAATGTAAAAACATCTATGTGTATGATATGTGAAAAAATGTTGTGCTAAAGTCCATTAGGACTTTATGTGTTTGACATTAAAAAGTGCAGTGTGTCATCCAGGTGTTATAATGTTCTCTATATGCATAAAGGATAATAATGTCTGTGATGTTCAGCCAAGTTTTGGGATATAGCTAATGTTGCATATTTCTTTTTTGAATTTTTTATTAAAGAAATCATCTTAATTTATCTATTTATATATTTGTTTCTAGGGAGGATTAACATATCTGAAAAAAGAGAGTCAGTGAATGAAAAAAAATCAATAAATGCAAAACCGGGAAGCGGTCAGCCTATGCTTTACAATCATGATGGAGAGAACACATACATAAGAGTCATAGTAATGACTAATATGATTATCAGGAATTAACAAATGTAAATCAATGATATTAATCAATTCTTTATCATAAAAAATAATTAAAGAATGAATAAAAATTTAGATAAATGATGATCAATTCTTGATTAGTATTGTCCTGATCGATTATTTAGACGCCTATGTATGTGTTAAAAATGTATAGCCTATTAAAATATGTTAAAAATTTATAAATTATTTATTACTACTAAAAATAACATAAAAATTAAATTATTTATTACTATAAAAATAAAATATTTATAATAAAACTGAACTGAGGTTTATCTGGAAGAATCTTTGCGTGTGTAAATTAATTGTGTTGTTTTTATTTGTTTATTTGTACATTTTTATAATGGTAATGTGATGTAAAAAAGCCATGGAACCATTATGATGGTAATGTGCAGAAACGATGGAGGAATCGGACATAGCAGTCACCTAATGGGGAGGTAAGACGAATGAAGACCACAATTATAAGAAGCCTCGAGTCCATTAGTACTGGGTGAAAATTGAGCTGATGGAACTGAAGACCTCTCGTAATATTCAGAAGAGAAATAAACTGAAAACGAAGAACCACATTATATGATGTCTACAAAATCCCATTATCACTAAAAAGGATGGTTGATAGTATATTAGAGGATCCTGATGATTTTGCAATTCTGTAAAAATAATTATTGTCATCCATGTCGTACATAGAGAAAAGAAGACTATGAATTTGGCTTGGTACAAAGTTATAATTTTAACCGGTTCATAGTGATCAATTGGTATCATAGAGAAACCATATTACTGCATTTTATGGGACCCTTCATGATTACACTTCATGATCTCAGATATGAGGTTAAGTCCTCTGGGTGCTAGTGTGTTCAATTTATGCATCCAATATTTTTCTTTTCCTTTTAATGCTCCTAGTCTATTCATATTGGTGACAGGAATATGGTCAATAGCAGTGACCTTCAGCTTGCTAAAATCTTTATTATGGACCAAATTAAAATGATACGGGTTAATAATCTGGGTAAGATTGATGATTTCTTAGGTGAACTATTTGACAATATATGGGGGTTGAAATTTGAACCACATCTACACACCACGAGTATCGATTTCTTGGATTTGACAATATACCAAGAGAATAATCGTATCATGACAAAAACATTTTTCAAGAAGGTGGACAAAAACAGCTATGTTCACTTCTCTAGTGGACACTACAATAAATGGTTGAGAAACATACCCGTCAATCAATTTAAAAGAATTAAGAAAAACAGTTCTGATAATGAAGTTTTTGCCAAGCAGTCTATCATATTAAAAAACAGATTCATCACCCAGAAACACCCTGTGGAACTCATTAACAATGCCTGCAATATGAGTTAAAAAATTTCCCAAAATTATTTATTAAAACCGAAACAAAACAATAAGAAAATAGGTGGCAATTATACCTTTAATTTCATCACAACCTTCAACAAAAAACACCGTGAGATTAAAAATATTTTGATAAGACACTGGCCAATACTTCTTAATGACCCAGTGTTGGGTAAGTTTTTGCCCAACCAACCAGGTATCACATACAGAAGGGCTCCGACCATTAAGAGCATCTTAGAGACGAGCAGACTTAAAAAATCTGACCAAATTAGTAAAAAATGTTCCATCCCCTTAAAAGGATCCGTAAAGTGTGGTAAAAAACGCTGTTTATGTTGCAAAATGTTACAACAAACCCATGAGTTTAAGTCCACTATACCCGGTGAAACACATCCAATCATGCACAATGTTAACTGTAATACCTCCTTTGTAGTCTATCTACTTGAATGCCCTTGTATACTTCAATATATCGGACGTACTGTCCAAGAACTTCATTGTCGGGTAAATAAACATAGGTCCAACATTAGAAAGGGTTTCAAACAGCATGGAGTATCGAATCATTTTAATTTGGTCCATAATAAAGATTTCAGCAAGCTGAAGGTCACTGCTATTGACCATATTTCTGTCACCAATATCAATAGACTAGGAGCATTAAAAGGAAAAGAAAAATATTGGATGCATAAATTGAACACACTAGCACCCAGAGGACTTAACCTCATATCTGAGATCATATCATGAAGGTAATCATGAAGGGTCCCATAAAATGCAGTAATATGGTTTCTCTATGATACCAATTGATCACTATGAACCGGTTAAAATTATAACTTTGTACCAAGCCAAATTTATAGTCCTCTTTTCTCTATGTATGACATGGATGACAATAATTATATTTACAGAATTGCAAAATCATCAGGATCCTCTAATATACTATCAACCATCCTTTTTAGTGATAATGGGATATTTTAGACATCATAAACTGTGGTTCTTCGTTTTCAGTTTATTTCTCTTCTGAATATTACTATAAGTCTTCAGTTCCATCAGCTCAATTTTCACCCGGTAATAATGGACTCGAGGCTTCTTATAATTGTGGTCTTCTTTCGCCTTACCTCCCCATTAGGTGACTGCTATGTCCGATTCCTCCATCGATTCTGCTCATTACCATCATAATGGTTCCATGGTTTTTTACATCCCATTACCATTATAAAAATGTACAAATAAACTAATAAAAACCAACACAATTAATTTATACACGCAAAGATTGTTCCAGATAAACCTCAGTTTAGTTTTATTATAAATATTTTATTTTTATAGTAATAAATAATTAAATTTTTATGTTATTTTTTATAGTAATAAATCATTTATACATTTTTAACATATTTTAATAGGCTATACATTTTTAACACATACATAGGCGTCTAAATAATCGATCAGGGCTATACTAATCAAGAACTGATCATCATTTATCTACATGTTTATGTATTCTTTCTTTATTTTTTATGATAAAGAATTGATTAATATCATTGATTTACATTTGTTAATTCCTGATAATCATATTAGTCATTACTATGACTCTTATGTATGTGTTCTCTCCATCATGATTGTAAAGCATAGGCTGACCGCTTCCCGGTTTTGCATTTATTGATTTTTTTCATTCACTGACTCTCTTTTTTCAGATATGTTAATCCTCCCTAGAAACAAATATATAAATAGATTAATTAAGAGGATTTCATTAATAAAAAATTAAAAAAAAAAAATATGCAACATTAGCTATATCCGAAAACTTGGCTGAACATCACAAACATAAATATCCTTTATGCATATAGAGAACATTATAACACCTGGATGACACACTGCACTTTTTAATGTCAAACACAAAAAGTCCTAATGGACTTTAGCACAACATTTTTTCACATATTATACACATAGATGTTTTTACATTGCACCTTTATGAATTAATTACAGATTATATACACCAGTCTTTAGTCTGCTTACATTGTCTGTTCCTATTTCTATTTCTATTTTATGTTCATCATGTCCCCCTATTTATGGTTTGTTTTCTCTGGTTGATAGGAGTCACGATCTCGGTTCTTTTGCACTCACCCCAGCATCAGACCGAGCACTTCACCGCTTCCCCATGCACAGATGTGGTTCCATTTGTTCACTGAATAGTTACACTGAATTCTGTATCACACATTATATTGCCAGATGGCAACATCGCTGTATACTACAGCTAATTATCTACACTTTCTCTCTTATCTTATCCTCTGTGGATTTTACACCGTGCACCAAGACGGATAACAGCGTGAGCACGATATGAAGACATTTCAGGGCTAAGAGTTATATGATTTCACTATCTACCCCGACTGACACCATCTAATTGCACGGTGAACTAGTCTTTGCAATTTCACAAGTAGCTCCTTAGGAATTGTCAGCACCAGGTTTTTATTCCTTTTTCCATTGCACACATAATGGTTCGATTCCCCAAATATGCACTCAGTCAAGGAAGACTATTTCTGCTTATTTTTATAAGCTTTCATTGCGGAAAAGATGGCTATGATTTGGCGATCTTTCTTTCATTACGATTTATGTCTTATTGTTGGATCTGTTTTTCATGTATTGAAACTAAATGCATTAGGCTGTAATCTCTATTTACAAAAAAAGATCACATTACTCAGTCTCCTCCCTGAGTGTTACGTCATTGTGTCTCAGCAGCATCATGTTTTTGGCGCTTTTTACTGTTTAAATAGAAGCATTGTCAGTTGTATCTTGATTGTCCCTGAGGAAGGAGCCGGGTGGGTGCTCTGAAACGCGTCAGTAGAATAAAGACACTATTAATCCCAGATACTCCCTTGTCTCTGGTGATCATTTGACGGCAGCGCGAATATAACGGCACTTTGACCAACAGGGCTAGAAACATGAAGTTGATATCACCAACCATTCCCATTTTATTTAGGTGCATCCATATAAATGGCCCACCCTGTACTGTAATGAACTTAGCTAATACCTGATTATTAGCCCTAATATTTACCGGAAGATTGTTTAGGTGGAAAGTCTGTATGTCCATTATTGACAGGAGTGTGCAGGGAGCTTGTCCATTTTTGTCAATCACAATATGTAGTTATAATCACAATCATGCCTTAAAAAGAATCTACCAGCATGATTTTGTTATGTTAAAGTATAACCACCATTTAAAAGTTTATATAATAATAATAATAATAATCATAATAATAATAATAATAATAATAATAAAATAATAATAATAATAATGTAGAGCAAGTGATTTTAATAAACTTTCAAATATACTTCCATAAAAAACTCTGCCTGAAAACCATTCTTAAGCCTTCCATAAGGTGCCCCCACTAGACTGTGTGTGAAGCAAACATATGTTCATTATCAGTCAGATCCATCTTTGCAGTGAATAGGTGGAATGTAACCATATAAGGGAGGGAATGTGGCCTCACTGCCAACTGCAGCTGGTGACAAAACAATGTATCAGATTACTTCAAGTTTCAGCACAATGCTGAGCAATTTCAGAATGTCAGGATCAGTGCAAACTCCTCTTCCCTTTCCTTGGCGCAAGCTTCTTTAATCTGTCATCTGGCTCCTTCTCTGCTGGCTCCCCACACAGCTCACAATATCCGATCTCGTCCCTTTCTCTGCTGTCATATAGCACTGCTCCCAATCAGCTCCTGGCCATGCCCACACATCCATAAAATGTAGTTTTTAAAAGAGCATAGAAAAATGTGAGATAAGTCATATGGCACAAAAAGCATTATCTTAGCTCCCATGTTATCCATCATTAACAACCTGTGCAGTATTGTGTGTTTTTTTTCCAATGAAATTACATTAACACTTTAATTAAGACATTGCTAAAATCGTGCTGGAGTTGCATGAAGAAAGCCAGCACTACCTGAGGATAGCATGCAGTATAAAGTGTGCATCTGCCCTTATTCAATCTGAACTGTATTACTATAAAATTGAGCTTTTTGACAAAAAAATGTACAAATTTATGAGCCACTCTGCCACATCACAGCAATCTCATGAGGGTGGTCCTACTCTAAACCTTCTGTTATTTCATTTTAAATTGTGCCATATGGCCTCCACATAAAAAAGAAATAAAACCGCCATAAGCAGCACTCACTCACAGAACTGACCTTCACTGCAGGTTTCTGAAAAGTCTGGGAGCCTGTGGCATATCCTGCAGGCACTGGGCCATTTCGCCCCTACTTCACATGTGCCTATCTGGCAAGTTTGACATTGTTACTGAAATGCTAAGGTGAGTGCTGCTTATGGTGGCTTTATTTATTTTTATGTGGAAGCCATATGGCACAATTTAAAATGAAACAGCAGAAGATTTAGTGTAGGGCCGTCTTGATGAGATTTGCCGTGACGTGGCAGGGTGGTTCATAAATTTGTACAATTGTTTGCCAATATCTCAATTTTATAAAAATAATACAGTTCAAATTGAATTAGTGCAAATGCACACTTTATACTGTATGCGATTCTCAGGTTGTGCTGGCTCTACTCATGTATTTTTGTAATACAGAGTACATTGATACCTTTAGTGAGATAATCTGCTTTAATGTTCTTTTTAATCAGCATTTTAACATTTCTCCTAATTAGATTTTGGTGCACAGGGGCGGGATTATACATTAAGTCTCCTCCCTGTCTATGATTCCCCAGCCCCTCTGCCTGCCTCTGGTGTTTTAACCACCTGCCTTTCTATTTGAAATCCTAGCAGTGGCCTGGAATTAAAAGTCCAAAAGCAGGCAGAGGTGCTGGAGAATCAAAGACAGGGAGGCAAAGACCCAGTTTACAGTCCGGGCCATGTTCACCTAAATCTAATTAGCAGAAAACTTCAAATGGGGATTAAAGAAGAATCACAAAGTGGATTTCTATACCCAAGGTAATATTTTAATCAGTAGGTACAGATCAATTACAGCCATGTCTTTACTTTATATTACAATATTGTGCTGACAACTGCTCTCTTTAAGCTCCTTAAGTCATTTTCTTTGGAAACAAAGTTTCAGTAGTAAAAATGCAAAAAAATATAGGTAGTTAAAGAAATTGGAATAAGTCTTTTTCAAAATACATTACAAAGTTACACTCTTTGCATGCACTATTGATTTATGGAAAAACATGTTAACACTTAGCATGTTTTAATTATATTTAGATGAGCAGCATAAAAGAAAACAGTTGAAATTGCACTGAAAGTGCCTATGTTATAGAAATCTTTTTATGACTATTGGGATTTCATCGTTCACAAATTGCATGCATTATTCACAGATTTAGAGTATGGTAATGCAATTTCATCAAACAGAAGCAAAGGTAGAATTTTGCATTCATCATAAGACTAACATGCTCAGACAGCAATGTTGTATGGTATATTTACATTTTATATAAATACATTCATGCCGCGAGTCTTCAAACTGACATAGAATAACAGAAGTTTAATATAACCTAGAAAAATTCTTGAAATGCCTCTAAAGGTTACAAAAATGCTTTCCAGCAGAATTTCCTGTGGGTTGCCTGACTGGGATGACTGTCAGCAACCTTATTTGATGATCCTTCAGTTACAGACATGCTCAGCGAACTGATGAACAGTTGAAATCACTGGAGTGAGTTTAGTAGCAATTGACATCTCTTGTGGGCATCATTCAAAGTTTTCTGTAGTAAGTATACGTTAAGAAATAAAGAACAATGGGGATCATGAAATGTTGCAGGCATATCGAGTGCAGACAAACAATTATACTTATCAGACCACTGAATCTTCCTCTAAACAGCAGGAGCTGAAGACATGCATCATGCTTTCTGGAAATAATAATAACTTTATTATTTTTATTTTTTTAAAGACTAAGGGCCCTTTCACACCATTGAAAAAGTTGACCATGCCCTGTCCTATTTTTATATCCATGTTATCCAATGAGACAGCGCAGATGACCGATTATTTTTATTTAGGAACTGGATACAAATGGAAATAATCAGTGCTGCCTTGTGCCAGATGAAAGCACTTGGAGAACGTAACTTCCAATGAAGGTGATTTTATTCTACACATTTTGGAGTGTTATCCTCAATACTTCTTCTGGAAATTCACCAAAGTTGAAATAAATCATGGCCATTCACTTAAACTGACATCCCAAGCAAGGGAGCACTAATAGCAGGAAACCAACCCCCAGGATTTAACCACCTGTAAATTAGTGATGTGAGCAGCGTGACATCACTATTTGGGGTTTTTCTTAATTACTCGCCTGTGGTCTCGTCTTTGTGCTGTAAGCCAAATCCCTTCCCCCCTCTCTCATCCAGACTCATCCTGGGGGGTTGTGGGGTTCGGTTTACAGCAGAAAGACTGCTGCACACATCAATCACCTGCTACAGTGATTTCCGGTGGTTAAATACTGGTGGTGGTTTCCTTTTACAAAGCAGCCAACAGCCCCATCATGGTCACTCTGGAGGAGCTGCAGAGATCCACAGCTCAGGTGGCAGACTCTACAACTGGACAACTATTAGTTCTGTACTCTACAAATCTGGCTTTTATGAAAGAGTCCTGAACAAAGCCATTTTTGAATGCAGTAAGAAGCAATCACTGATCAGTCCAAGAAAACACTGCAGGCAGCCAGCTAAAGCGTTCAACACAGTGAATTCCTAGGCGCATTGTCCCCTGTGAATTAAGAATATGCAAATAAAGTCTGTGGTGCCTTGTTTAGGAGTCTCAATACAGGACTAGCCAGATATCCCTCCAGGGAAGGTCCTAGTCATGGGATGGCTCTTTGAGGAGACCACCATAACCACCATATTAAGTGGCCTTTTGAGTCAACATCCAGCTCTTTATGAGCTTAAAGATATGACAAGAGAATGCCAAGACCAGGTATCCATCCACAGGCAGCTGTTTCCAGGTGTTGCCCCTCATCAGTGTGGAGTAGGACTCTGGCTAGGTGGGAGCAATGCCTAGTAGACCAACAACAAGGAGCAATCACTGATCTGAGGGAGACCAGTGGAAGAAAACTCTGCGGGCAGCCAGCTAAAGCACTCAGCACAGTGAATTCTTAGGCATATTGCCCCATGGGAATTAAGAATATGCAATTTTTGAATGCAGGACATTAGAAGTCAAGGTTGTAATTTAAAGAAAGCTGTATAGGGAACACAGTTAACAAGTGAAGATATGTCCTCTACTTAGATGATAACAATCTAGAACATTTTGGGCTAATTGCAAAATGCAATATGTGGGGTAAAACTAAGACTGCACATCACCCTGAAAATACCAATCACACTGTCAAACATGGTGGTGACACCAAATGGAGGGTGATACAAATAGTTCTTTTGTAGTTGCAGTGTATATTGTAAAGTAACTAGCTGTGAAACCTGACACTATTATCATGAGGGACACAGGTAGTAATGGGCGTTATTACCATATATGGATGTATTGTGGACATACATAATACCATATATTGGCGTATAGGATGATATTACCATATATAGGCATTATTTACATATTTGCAAAAAATTCAAAATAGATGGTTGCGCCACACTGCAAATTTAGGGGTATAAGTTCCCGTTACACTGTACGTTTCACTCACATAAGTTGGTTGTGCCCTCTGCACAACTAGATTAGCTGCAAGTAGGTGAGATTTTTTATGCAGGGTCCCTTTCTTCATCTATTGCTTGTCTCTCCTTTACACCCAGGTCTGTGCTCCGTCTCTTACAAGTGCACTTGAGAAAGATGCATGTAGCGTCGAAACGCGTTGTGGGAGAAGGACCTGTACTGTGTTTATCGTAATAAACTTATAGGTAATGTCTACAAAAGCGTTCGGCTTGTTCCATTATCCCTAGCGCTCATTTCTATATACCACATTTATTATTGCATTATTTACATATATGGGCATCCAGGACAATATTACCATATATGGTCGTTATTACCCTACATGGGTGTATAGGGTGATATTGCCAAATATGGGCATTATTACAATATGTGGGCATATAGTGGGCATAATTACACACACATACTTATATAAATACATACACTTCGCTTTTAATATTAAATGTTTGCAGCCACTGAAGGGAATAAAAATACATCTGCAAAATACACCACAGTTCTGATGAGGGTGTTTCATGTCATACAATTATGTAGAGAATAATTGTATTCATCAAATTGAGGTTCTTTGGCAGTTGAAGTTAATGTACAGCCAGGGCCATAAAAAATGAATGCTGACTACTTATTATTTCTTAAGAAATTATCATTTTATTTATTAATATTATTTTCTTATTATGTTTATTGTATTTTCATATAATTATTATTCACTATCTTTCATCTGGAGAGAGCAAGGCATATTCATAGATTTCTAGTGATTGTTAATTGTGGAAAAAATCATTTTAGTAATGTCTTATTTAGTCTCCAAGGTGACGTATTGAGACTTTCAAAATAGCATGAGTAAGATTACTTGTCACAAAATGTTCCTTCCATTATGATCTAAAAAACATCCAACACTGCCAGGTATGACAAACAACATGGTGCAAGCAATTATTTCTTGAGACGTCTAACTTCATATGCTCCTTTTTATGTCACTGTAGATATTATTTGTGCACAGCTAAGGTAGCTGAAGAAATGAAATATAATTAGAATTGCTTCAATGACATGCAATCTTTTATTATTACTAAAGAGATAGGAGGTAAGAAAATACTAATATTGTAGTTAAAGGGGTTGTCCTGGTTAGATTTTCTTTGAAAATACCATATGAATTCATTAAGGCTCTTTATCAGCAGTTTAATATGGAGCGTAGCATGCACAATTTGTCTCTTGCTTTGGAGGACAACCATATTAAAAAGGTTTTCCAGTAAATTATCAACTATCCACTGTATAGACCAGGGGTCTAAAACATGCAGCTCATGGGCCAAGGGTGGTCCATGAGGCTCTATTGTTTGTCTCTTCTCCCTAAGATGATCGAGTCCAGTGAGTAAGGGGGCTGCCGATGCCAGTGTGTAAAAGCCCAAAGAGCAGAGGACCCCAAATGTTTAATATGTCACAGTTGCTGTTCTGGCATGAGGGTGCAGGGGCCATGTTCCCTGGGTGATCTACAAGGCTGATTGTTCCCTGCAATCCACCCCTACACAGTGTCCACAGCCGATGAAATAACCACAAACACAGGTCACCTTTACTACAGCAGAAACATGGAAATCCAACATGAAATAGCTGTCTCACAGTCACATGTGGGTAGGCCACGACAAATACAGTTTGGAGTTGAATACTGAAGTGCAGTTGGAGTTCTGGAGCTTTAAGAACATGGATTGTTTTAGATGTAGAACTTGTATGCTTTTATAGGAAGGTTCAGACTCTTTTGTAGTTTAAAATGGAAGAGTAGGTATAATAAGAAGATTGCCCAGACCTGGAATCCTGGCTTAGTTTCACAGCTAGTCAAAGTATGTGCAAAAGTACTTGAAGCAAATGTAGAAAGGTTGTAGTAGAACGGGAGACCCTCAATCATTCCCAACCGCATGCAGTTGTTTTTTGGGTATACTCAGTATGTCCTACTTTTAGAGTAACAAGAAAATAGAGAGAGCTCACCTGGCCCAGTCGGCCCGGTCCTCCTTTCATATAAGGTCGGTGCTTGGATTCAGTTCATCCCTGTCTGGGAGAGGAATATCACAAGGAAAAAATTGTAGTTTCCAGCATTACGATTTTAGGAAAATTAAAAAAAAACAGCCTTTAAAAAGTTTACAGCCTTTACATTCTTTTATGTACATATGGATATTGATTTTAATTTTTCCTAAATAAAAGCAGTTTTTTTTTAATTTTCCTAAAATCGTGATGCTGGAAACCACAATTTTTTCAGTATGTCCTACTGTCTGAAGGAACACGTGTAGATCCGGTCAGCGAGGATTTAGGATTTTAAGTCTTTGACATACTCCTTGTGGAAGACAGTGAAGTATCCTAGGCCTTGGACCTGGCTGAAAATCTTGTGGTAAAAGCAGTCTCCATGTGTGCTCTGCTGTCTGAGGAGGCTTGGCAAGAACTGGAAAATTCCAGCTCCATTTAGGAAGAGAGAGGCTAGAAGAGGCTCCATCTATTGAGCCATGTGACTGAGTCACTGGCTAATAGGACAACACCCAATATACACTTCAAACCCTTACAATGCAAGGTAATTATAAACCAGACATTTTCACCAGTAGAGGGTGCTGGAACACAACAAATGAGAAATACATTAGAAATACATTAAATATAAATGTGACTGGGCGTGCATATCTACATGTCACAAATAAAACAGAATAAACATAGAGGAGCAGCTAGGGAGTGAGTTGTAGTATGTGGGAGTACTTAAAGGGACAGATTCAATCTGGACCGGGCCATTTCAAGTGCTTCCTTTCAGCTGAATATTCAATCACAATGTATTACAGAGAGCTGGTCTCTGCACCTAAAACAGCCACAGGCCTATAAGAGGCAGCTGATATTGCTGTCTCCATTGTGGGCTACGCATGACATTACTGTTGGGTGCCTCCCATAGGTGGAAGGGAAGGGGACGCTAGTCATAAAGAGTATACGAGGATAGGTGAGAAGAATCTTTTTTATGTTTGCAAAGAACAACAGAATAGGTGATAATATTACAAGATGTGGACATTACTACAAGAAATGGACCAAGATGGGGGACATTACTTCAAAAAGGGACCACATTGGTGGACATTACTGAAATAAGGAGATAAGGGTGGGGTCATTGTTACAAAAAGGGATCAGGATGGGGACACTACTAGATGAAGGGGACCAGGATGGAAAAGATTACTACATAAAGGGGACAAAGATCAATAAAAATCAATAAAAATGGAAGCTTGTCAGGCAAAAATAAGTTAAGGCTCTCAGAAAATGGCAACACAAACATTTTTTTTTATTGTTTTTGGCCATTTTTACGTTTTTGTCTAAAATAAAGAGCTATACAAGTTTGGCATCTCTGTAATTGGACCAAACCAGCGAATCACATCACTAAATCCTACCCAATGTTTATTGGAAAAATATAACTAAAAATCAATTGCAAAATTCCATTGTCTTTGCAATTTCTTTGCACTTGTTACTTTTTTTTCCAGTCCATTGAATAATAAAATGAATAGTGCCGTTTAAAAATTCAATTTAGATGACTATGTTGAGGAAAAATAAAAAAAGTTATGTCCTTTGAAAGAAGTGGAGGGAATAATGAAAAAGAAGAAATTGATATTTGCTATGTCTGGAAGAGTTTAATAATACAGGATATAAAATTCTGCTTTAATTTTGAAAGAATGCAAAAACATAGATACCACATAGTTAGCCCATATGGCTTCTATGTGGTCCATTATGGAGTGGGGCTTAAATTGTAAATGTCATTTCATTGAAAAAAAAACCACAATACTGCACTGGTTGTTAATGATGGGTCACATAGCAGCTAAGATAATGGTTTTTTTTTTGCCATATGACTTATTTTCTCACATTTTTCTGTGCTCTTTTAAAAACTGCATTTTATGTCTTTGTGGGCATGGCCTGCTGCTGACAGGGAGAAGTGCAATCTGATAGCAGAGAAGGGGTTAATAGAGATCTTGACTAAGCTGTGTGCAGCCAGGTGACAAATCAGAAGCTTGGGTGAGGAAAGAGGAGTTTGCAGTGATCCTGACATTCTGACTTTACTTAGCAACTGTACTGTAGCCTGAGATAGGCTAGGGTCAGATAAGTGGTTTTTTTTTCATCCAGATCCGGTTTTGAGCATTAAAAATGCTCAGAACCGGATCCGGATCCACAGCCCATAGGCTGCAATACAAAAACCGGATTGCACTATATGGTGGTGCGCTGCCCATAGAGCTAATGTTAAAGCTTTCAGGACCCTGGATAGCGGCGGATACAGTACGCACTTTACGTACTGTATCTCCTCCACAGTGAGGAGCTACTTGCTTTAATTCATAAAATAGTAAATGCCGACAATAGCCGGCAATAATGTAATACACCATATTAACCCTTCATATGCTGCCCCATATGGTCACCATGTCTCTAGGGAGGGTGGACACTCCCTGGGGACATGGTGCTCACATATTATATTAACATTAACCCTTTGTTCATCCCCGCAGTCGCAGGGATAAACAAAGCATCTTGCTACCGGATTGCACATTATGAGCAATCCGGTTACCGGATCTGGGTTTAAAGACACATTTTGAAGCCAAGATGTGTCTGAAGGCACATGCAATTACCGCATCCGGATCTGGATGCAGTATTCGCAATGAGCCTTCTAAATGTGACCCTAGCCATAATCTGATACATTATCACCTCATCAGCAGCAGTCAGCAGTGTGGACTCTGTGAAAACCTCGCCCCCTTTACCTCTGTATGGTCACATGCCCCGTATTCAGTGTGAGAAGCTTGAAGACGGATCTGATTGAGAATAAACATATGTCTGCTTCACACACAGTGTAATGGGGATACCTTGTGGAAGGTTTATGAATGGTTTTCTACCAGAATTCTCTAATAAAGTATATTTGAAAGCTTATTACAATCTCTTGCTCTACATTAATATTAAATAAAAATTTTAACGGCCGTTACACTTTAAATTAGTTTTACCCCTCACTCATGTTTTCTACTTATTTGTGATCATGAAATCTTTACCCATTACTCAATTTTCTGAGTTAGTAGTTCTAAAAGCACTCAATTTTTAATCTTACAATTTTTTTTCCTATCAACCGGTTAACAGCATGCAAATATTTTTTGCTTAATAGGTTTGTGCCAGGTTTTGAAATTATACCTATTAATAAAATAGTGGGCACCTTTTTAGTCACTGGAAGACTACAACAGTATTTTCTTTGCCCTAACAGTTTTACCTAAATGCACTGTGCTATAAACTTTAAGAAAAGTAGGGGGAGGGTTTTGTATAAATAAAGGTTAGCAAAATCCTTTTGCATGTGCAGACTTCTGCTTAAAACTAGCACTGGTCTTTAAAAGTTAATCAGTGCTCACGTAAAATCTCATTTACACAAGGCAATGCCAAATGCATATGTAACAATCCCTCTGCATAGTGTGTCCATGACACTACAGAGATTATGCTGTGACTGGTACTTGGGTATATGGGCAGTATGCTAATTTTCCCATTGTCCTCAATTCTGGTTCTGGGGGGTGCTGAGTTGCTCAGATGTTCCATCTTTCCTGTGATTGCTCAGCTACATTCTATAATCTGTTCGGATTACTGTTTACTGACTCTGGACTGTTCCTTGACTACCCTGCTTACTTCCTTTTCTTATGTGATATCCTGATATTTTGACCTCAGACCGTTACCTGACCATGTCTCAGTTGTCTCCCTTTACATTATGTGTCTTCCTGGAAATCTGACTACTTTACCTTCTGAATTACCTTAAGTAGTGATCAGCATCACAAATTAAAGTTAAATTATCATTAATATGATCATTAGGTCACTATTCACTGCATATTGGCAGAAAAACATCAACTGCTGAAATATCCTGATAATGATAGGACATACATATTTTTTAATTACCCGCAAGAAGTGACTAGCATCCCATAATGACTGGCCAAACCTTATTTCTTTACCCATGGATCCATTACATACTCTGTGAACAGGTGGCAAATTTGACACATTTGGTCCATGATCTAGCCATGTTGCATCAGAAGTTAGAATCTTCACAGACCCAATTACAAGGGTAGTATATTAGCACCTTTGGTACTTCCCATAATCTAAGACTACCGACTGCAGTCATGACTATTGGACCGTCCAACGTGCAATTGAGGTCTTTCGAACCAGTAGTGGCACTTTCTGATAAATTTCCAGGGGAGAAAGACTAGTTTAGATTTTTCAGAGAAAGCTATGATTATTTTTTAACCTAGTGACCTCAGTCCTTAGGGAATGAGTCTCAGGGGGGTGGGAATAATCATGTCTCCATTGCAGGGGGCCCTCAAATGTGGGCATTTTCTTTGTCTCCACAAGATCCAGAATGGTCTTTGGTTGATGACTTTTTTGATGCCTTAGGGTTGATGTATGATGAACTTGACAGAATCCAGATGTTGGAAGAGGCAAGGATTATGAACTTGACAAAGTGGGGCTGCACCATTGAGGGCTACAGTTCTGAGTTATGACAATGGTCTGAAATCCTGTGAAAAGGTGCAGCCTTCGGGTATCAATTCTAACAGAAGCATTTTGAATAGTTTTAATGATTCTATGGCTTTATATTCTCCATCTAGTTCATTGAGGGAGGCTGTGATCCAGGCTATCCTCATTGATCATAGGATTCAGGAAAGATTCAATGTTCAACATGAGGCTCCACTAAGTCCCGCCAGTCCTATTTGCTTATCTGAGGGGAAACCTATGGAATTTAGAGCAGTCAGGCCTAGGGTCATTGAGAGGAGATGTCATCATAATATTGGAATTTTGCCTCTATTGTGGTCATGCTGGATATTTGGTGAAGGACTACTTGGCACATCTTCAGGCAAACAAACTGTTGGGAAACATCTAAATTTAGTATTTGTTGACAAGGTCACCCAGACTTCCAGGTACCCTTAACCCCTTAGATAAAGCATTATTAAATGTGATCTACTTTTTCAGAATCGATCCTCATCAGCATCCACTTTCATTGACTGTTAGTCTGCAATTGAGTTTACTGATGCTGGACTGATTATGGAACTAGGTTAGGGACAGTGAAGCTGAAAGGGCCTATTTAACATGTTGCCATTGACAAGACCCTGTTTCTTTAGGACCATGTCCATCTTGTAATAGTGGAATTCACATTCACACTGTAATGATGGATTTCTTCATACTGAGGCCATCCGCTGCTATGTGTTGAATAATTTGCCTGAGGGTTTGGTGTTGGCAATCCCATAGCTTCGTATGCATAATCCTGTCATTGATTGGTGGCAGAGGGGTCCTTATTGTCAAAAGAAATGTCCTAATAATGTTGAGATTTTCTCTGCTAGTCTGAAGGATCTTTAGGAGTACCTGAAGTTTTTATGAGATGTTTTCTTGGAAAAAGAGGCAGAGATCTTACTTCTTGATCATCCTTATAAATGTTCTAACATCCTTATCCCTAATGCCTAATTACCTAAAATTTGGCTGTACAATTTGCCTGAGCGGACTGTCATGAAAGTATACATATAGGCTACTGTTTATGGAAAGGGCATATTTGTCCTTCCTCTTCCCCTGTAGCGACTACAAAAAAATGGAGGTCTCTGTCCCTGCCTCGATATCAGTGAATTGCACAAAATAATGGTTAATATCTATCTGCTTCCACATCTATATAATCAACTTACTGGGGCCAATTTGTTTTTCCAAACTCGATCTTAGAGGGGCTTATAATTTAATACATATCCAGGAAGATGATAAGTGGAAGCCGCCATTTTTAACATCTAAGTATCTACTTGAAAATTTTGTCATGACTTTCGGATTATCCAATGCACCTGCAGCCTTTCACAACTTTTTGAATGATATTTTTCCGATTATATTGAAAGGTTTATTGTGGTTTATCTAGACAATATTTTATTTTTTTGCTTAAATTGGATTCACATCAAGAACATCTCCGTTTTGTTTTACAAAGGCCTAGAGAAAATTGTTAGTTTTCCAAATTATAGAAATCTATCCTTCCTGTGCAAGAAATTTCATTTCTGGGGTTCATTGTGTCTGCTATTGGGATTACGATGGGTTGACTGTTACTTGACTTGATCCCTTTTCTTGATCCCTGTTGTTGGCATGATCTCCTGGTATTTTGACCCCATATTGTTACCTGCTCACGTGTCAGTTGATTCCCTTTATTCTTTGTGCCTTCCGGGAAACCCGAACCTAGACTGTTACCTGACAACGCCTCTGTAAACTCCTAGAATCCTCTACAAGTCTTGATGGTACCTTGTCTTATCTGTCTCTGCTTCCTGAATTACCTGTAAGTAGTGATCAGCATCACAATATAGAGTCCAATTATTAATCATTAATTTGATCATCCCGTCCATATATACTGTGCATATTGTCGGAAGAATAAACACATGCTTAAATATCCAGACATGTATCTGATAATGATAACACACTTTTTTAAATGTGCATAATTCTGATCACTCCTATCTTTACAAATTGGATCCAGAATGTCTAAAGGGCTTTTTGTAGTAGTCATCTGTTATTTAATGTATTTCTGCATTAGTTATACTGAAACACACTAATTTTTTTTTTGGTTATTAAAATTCAGACATAAATATTTTTTCTTCTATGACTGCTATGTTAAAATTCTATAGAAAAAAGAAAGAGCAGTTATAAAATTACTGGAACAGAAGGTCAGGAAGAGAGTCAAAATGTATCTTGCTAACAAGTTGAACTTTAACTAAGAAGCTAATTCAAGATTGAGCTTCATTTCATATAATGACTCATAGCTGAAAAAGAAAGTCTCACCATGAATAATTATTGTCACAGTGGATGCAAAGTTGATGCTCTTCATGCACCAAGATTCTACTCACATCACTTCATTTGTTCGATATTAACACGATGACCACTTTATTTTAATATTATGATTATAAATGAAGATAAAACAATAAATACCACATCTAAACACATTTAAATGTGTTTATTTTTCATTTAAGATGGCACCATATAATAAAGAGAAACTGTCAGTTCGTTTATGCCCCCTAAGCTATCACCATCTGTCCCTGCAGCTTCATAGTACATCCCTAAGCATCCCAGTCTGAGCTAAAAGTGTAGTGTTATAGTTGATAAAAAGCATTTTATCATTTACAATGTTGCATGCAAATGAGGCAATGACTAGCCTTTAGGGGCGCTTTTTTTGTGTCTATGGCCACCTTCCTTCCCTTATTACGCCCTAGTGGCATAATAATCTAATGTATAAGATCTTTCTCCCTCTCTCTCCTGCCTGGCTGCCTTCCCTATCCTGCGCACTGCACTCTTCTTTTTTGTATAGTTGGCCGGCTTCATCATGCGCAGTGCGCACGCTCTGTAGCCAACAAGCGTGAGGTGTGCTGCTATGCTGTACACCCAGCAGAAGTGCGCAAGGCACAGGACAAGAAAGACAGCCAGCCGGGCAGGAGAGAGAAGGGGAGAAAGTGCTTGTACATTAGGTTATCACACCCACTGGGGTTTGATAACAATGGAAAAAAGGCAGCCATAGACACAGAAACAATGCCCCTAAAGACTAGTCACTGCCTCATTTATATGCAAAATTGTAAGTTGTAAAATGCTAACACTAAACTTTTAGCTCAGACAAAGATGCTTAGGAATGTACTATGAAGCTGCAGAGACAGATAGTGATAGCTTCAGAACATAAAGTAGCTGACAGGTTCCCTTTAAAATATACTGTAAGCCATTATATAAAACTTCCAAAAATTTCAGCTGTAATTCCCTAATCACAAGTAAACTGTTGTGAAAATTGGTAGAAAGTGATCAATTTCAATGCAGCTCCATCAGTCAAGATCAAGCCTTACATACCTGTATTTAAATCAATGGCCTGTTGTTGTAATGCATGAAGATTCTGGGTCTTCCAGACCTGAGAGATGTCATTTGCTGCCATTCTGGCTAACAGATCCAGATGCTGAACTGAAATCCTCAATTTTAGTAATCTGAAATTCTCCAATAGTCTACTTAAAAATAGATTTTCGAAAAAAAAATCTACTTAGGCCATTAATTTATTATAATTTTCTCCTCTGTTCTTTTTGAGTACATAAACATTATCCTGACTGCCTTTGGGAAACAAAGGCTGCCATTTAACACTTACATTTCCTGTCAAAGGCAAAGTTTTATTTTATCTTTTTGTCTATGTCCCCCCATTATATCTGTGGCGCCCTGCTCACACAGGTAACCACAGACTCACCTAGAGCATGGATGGATTTCAACAGCGGGTACAAGACGCAAACAACACCTTCCACCCCAGCACAGTAGGGTGAGCTAAACTTACTGCTCTTAGGAAAGATGCCCTATTATTATTATTATCTATTTATATAGCGCCATTATATTCCATGGCGCTTTACATGCTAAAAGGGGCAGACTAGGACAAGTAACATCTACTTATATAATCCGCAGTTGGGAATTCGGGCACTGTAGCCGATTCCCAACATGCTTTGCGGGACTGCGAGTGATGACGCGCAGCGTCATCACGAGCCGCAGACCCGCACTACTGTAAAAAAAAAAAAAAAAGTTAATGCTCACCTCTCCCGAGCCCCCGCCGTCTCCTGCCGTCTTCCTCCAAGCTTCCGGTGGCTGCCGCAGGCTCCCAGTGTGTGCAGAGCTCTTCTACTGCAGTTCAAGGACCTGTGGTGATGTCACAATCACGTGACACCAGGTTACTCCATGGTAACCTGGTGTCACGTGACTGTGACATCACCACAGGTCCTGAACTGAACTAGAACAGCTCTGCACACACTGGAGCCTGCGGCAGCCACCGGAAGCTTGCAGGAAGACGGCAGGAGACGGCGGGGGCTCGGGGAGAGGTGAGCATTAACTTTTTTTTTTTTTTAACCCCTGCCTTCCTGTTTGGAGACCTTTTACTGTACTGAGCATGCTCAGTACAGTAAATGTCTCCTCCAGCCTCACAGCCTCCCCATCCTCACAACCTCCTACAGCCTCCCCATCCTCACAGCCTCCTACAGCCTCACACCCTCCTCCAGCCTCACAGCCTCCCCATCCTCACAGCCTCCTCCTGCCTCACAGCCTCCTCCAGCCTCACAGCCTCCCCATCCTCACAGCCTCCCCATCCTCACAGCCTCCTTCAGCCTCACAGCCTCCTCCAGCCTCACAGCCTCCCCATCCTCACAGCCTCCTCCAGCCTCACAGCCTCCTCCAGCCTCACAGCCTCCTACAGCCTCACAGCCTCCCCATCCTCACAGCCTCCTCCTGCCTCACAGCCTCCTCCAGCCTCACAGCCTCCCCATCCTCACAGCCTCCTCCTGCCTCACAGCCTCCTCCAGCCTCACAGCCTCCCCATCCTCACAGCCTCCCCATCCTCACAGCCTCCTCCAGCCTCACAGCCTCCTCCAGACTCACAGCCTCCCCATCCTCACAGCCTCCCCATCCTCACAGCCTCCTCCAGCCTCACACCCTCCTCCAGCCTCACAGCCTCCTCCAGCCTCACAGCCTCCCCATCCTCACTGCCTCCTCCAGCCTCACTGTCTCCTCCAGCCTCACATCCTCCTCCAGCCTCACAGCCTCCCCATCCTCACAGCCTCCTCCAGCCTCACAGCCTCCCCATCCTCACAGCCTCCTCCAGCCTCACAGCCTCCCCATCCTCACAGCCTCCTCCAGCCTCACAGCCTCCCCATCCTCACAGCCTCCTCCAGCCTCACACCCTCCTCCAGCCTCACAGCCTCCCCATCCTCACTGCCTCCTCCAGCCTCACAGTCTCCTCCAGCCTCACATCCTCCTCCAGCCTCACAGCCTCCCCATCCTCACAGCCTCCTCCAGCCTCACAGCCTCCCCATCCTCACAGCCTCCTCCAGCCTCACAGCCTCCTCCAGCCTCACAGCCTCCCCATCCTTACAGCCTCCTACAGCCTCACAGCCTCCCCATCCTCACAGCCTCCTCCAGCCTCACAGCCTCCCCATCCTCACAGCCTCCTCCTGCCTCACAGCCTCCTCCAGCCTCACAGCCTCCCATCCTCACAGCCTCCCCATCCTCACAGCCTCCTCCAGCCTCACAGCCTCCTCCAGCCTCACAGCCTCCCATCCTCACAGCCTCCCCATCCTCACAGCCTCCTCCAGCCTCACACCCTCCTCCAGCCTCACAGCCTCCTCCAGCCTCACAGCCTCCCCATCCTCACTGCCTCCTCCAGCCTCACTGTCTCCTCCAGCCTCACATCCTCCTCCAGCCTCACAGCCTCCCCATCCTCACTGCCTCCTCCAGCCTCACAGCCTCCCCATCCTCACAGCCTCCTCCAGCCTCACAGCCTCCCCATCCTCACAGCCTCCTCCAGCCTCACACCCTCCTCCAGCCTCACAGCCTCCTCCAGCCTCACAGCCTCCCCATCCTCACTGCCTCCTCCAGCCTCACAGTCTCCTCCAGCCTCACATCCTCCTCCAGCCTCACAGCCTCCCCATCCTCACAGCCTCCTCCAGCCTCACACCCTCCTCCAGCCTCACAGCCTCCTCCAGCCTCACAGCCTCCCCATCCTCACTGCCTCCTCCAGCCTCACAGTCTCCTCCAGCCTCACATCCTCCTCCAGCCTCACAGCCTCCCATCCTCACAGCCTCCTCCAGCCTCACAGCCTCCCCATCCTCACAGCCTCCTCCAGCCTCACAGCCTCCCCATCCTTACAGCCTCCTACAGCCTCACAGCCTCCTCCAGCCTCACAGCCTCCCCATCCTCACAGCCTCCTCCACCCTCACATCCTCCTCCAGCCTCACAGCCTCCTCCAGCCTCACAGCCTCCCCATCCTCACAGCCTCCTCCAGCCTCACAGCCTCCCCATCCTCACTGCCTCCTCCTGCCTCACAGCCTCCTCCAGCCTCACAGCCTCCTCCAGCCTCACAGCCTCCTCCAGCCTCACAGCCTCCCCATCCTCACAGCCTCCTCCAGCCTCACAGCCTCCTCCAGCCTCACATCCTCCATCCTCACAGCCTCCTCCAGCCTCACACCCTCCTCCAGCCTCACTGCCTCCTCCAGCCTCACAGCCTCCTCCAGCCTCACAGCCTCCTCCAGCCTCACAGCCTCTTCCAGCCTCACAGCCTCCCCATCCTCACAGCCTCCCCATCCTCACAGCCTCCTCCAGCCTCACAGCCTCACAGCCTCCCCAACCTCACAGCCTCCTCCAGCCTCACAGCCTCCTCCAGCCTCACATCCTCCTCCAGCCTCACTGCCTCCTCCAGCCTCACAGCCTCCTCCAGCCTCACAGCATCCTCCAGCCTCACAGCCTCCCCATCCCCACTGCCTCCTCCAGCCTCACAGTCTCCTCCAGCCTCACATCCTCCTCCAGCCTCATAGCCTCCCCATCCTCACAGCCTCCTCCAGCCTCACAGCCTCCTCCAGCCTCACAGCCTCCCCATCCTCACAGCCTCCTCCAGCCTCACAGCCTCCTCCAGTCTCACAGCCTCCCCATCCTCACAGCCTTCTACAGCCTCCTCCAGCCTCACAGCCTCCCCATCCTCACAGCCTCCTCCAGCCTCACATCCTCCTCCAGCCTCACATCCTCCTCCAGCCTCACACCCTCCTCCAGCCTCACAGCCTCCCCATCCTCACAGCCTCCTCCAGCCTCTCACCCTCCTCCATCCTCAGCCGCACTACCTGACACCGCTGCCATCCTGCCAACCGTCGGCCCCGCACCATCGCCACCGCCCTTGCGCCCTCCGCGAGGTCCATGCTGCCCGGATGCCGCCGGAGCCTTCCGCCCCTCGCCACTCTCTCACCGCTGGGCTCTCAATGTCGCCATGCTGCTGGAGTAGCGGTCTACGGGCTGTGGCCGGGTGCCGGGAGCCAGGGACGTCGTCCTGTGGCCGCCAACAGCCAATGGGAGTGAGCGGACCGTGTCAGCCTGCAAAGCCTGACACGCCCCGCTCACTCCCATTGCCTGCCCCTGCAAGCGGATTGGGCACTGTGTTGTACACACAGGACGCCCATCCCATTGCCCAGGACTTGGCGTCCTAGACCAATCGGATGACCGTCCTGTCTTTACCACACACCGCCCAATCCGCTCCTTCCGCTCAGGTAACATGTGTGACCTGAGGGCAAGAACTGATCCCTCTCTGCATCACCCAACCCGCCGCAGAGGACAATGCCGTGTGACTGGGGCTGCGATCAGCCCCAGCACGCAGCCACGTCCTGCCGCCGAGCGGTGATGTCACCCCTCCTGCCGCATCTCTCCTCACCCCTCCAGCCAGACCTCTCCTCACCCCTCCATCTGGACCTCTCCTCACCACTCCAGCCTCTGCTCTCCTCACCCTCCAGCCTCTGCTCCACTCACTCCTCCAGCCTCCCGCCACATCATACTCTGCTATCCACAGAGCCCCCTCTATACTCTGACACCCACAGAGCCGCCTGTATACTCTCCTACCCACACAGTCGCCTGTATACTCTGCTACCCACAGAGCTGCCTCTATACTCTGCTACCCACAGAGCCGCCTCTATACTCTGCTACCCACAGAGCCGCCTGTATACTCTCCTACCCACAGACCCGCCTGTATTCTCTGCTACCCACAGAGCCGTTTCTATATTCTGCTACCCACACAGCCGCCTCTATACTCTGCTACCCACAGAGCCTTCTCTATACTCTGCTACACACAGAGCTGCCTGTATAATCTGCTAACCACAAACCCGCCTGTATACTCTGCTACCCACAGAGCCGCCTGTATACTTTTCTACCCAGAGAGCCGCCTGTATAATCTGCTACCCTCAGAGCAGTCTGTATACTCTGCTACCCACAGACCCGCCTGTATAGTCTGCTACCCACAGAGCCCCATATATACTCTGCTAGCCACTCACCCGCCTGTATACACACAATTCATTTCACCGCGCTCCCGATGCAATTGCATCGGGCCTTTTTACTAGTAGTAACAATACAAGTAACAATAAATGTGGACAAATCGGTCGTACAGAAACAAGAGGGGAGAAATCCTGTCCGCGAGGGCTCACAGTCTATGAGACTATAAATACTGGTGCTGGGGGCAAAGTTAGATGGAGTGTGCAGACGCTAGAAGAGCTGTGAAGATGTCCTGGGGGTCGGAGCCGCGCTAGGCTCGAGCCAGTGACACTGAGCAGCCTTCAACCTAGTCTTTCCAGGGCCCAAGAGTGGGGTCGAAGGCAAGGAGTCTCAGAGAAAGAGCAGTTTGGGGACCGAGGAGCCATCTTGTTTTACCCCAGAAAGCCTCCCGGACACCGGAGTCCACGTCTGCAGGAGAGCACCTAGCCCAGCAGAGAATACCAGTTTATCGTGGAGACTTCAGTCTCCCGGGCATCTGTGCAGTCACCAACAAGGGAGCCAGGCACCGCCAGAAGAGAGATAGCGGCAGGCCAACGTAGGTTATTCCAATTCAGCACGTGATAGGAGAGCAGAAAAAGCTAGCTAAGTTTCACACAGGGCAGGGGCTTCACACAAGGGAAAAAAGACAAGGAGACCTTACACCCATTAACTGTGGAGATCCAGACGTGTTTCCTAACTACCTGAAGTGTACCGGACTTTTACCTACCTTACCATTAGTAAAAGGTAAAGAGACAATCTATGGTGTGTGTGTCGGTTCTTCAGCCCATGACCTTGTTCTTCGTAGAGACTATCCCTGCTTCTCCTTCCCATCACACCACAGCCCCGGGGATCCAGCTCCACCTGTAGGGAACTTCAACATCTAGCTGCCTGTACATCATCCCTAGAGGCCCAAAGCAGTGCTAGTGCAATCACCAGACATCACAGGTGGCGTCACAAACTCTTTATTCCATTTATACTACCCTTTTTAAAAGCATAGTCCCCAGGGCACAAGTCTGGGAAAGGCAACCAGTGACATCTCATCCTCAGTAAGGGCCCAGATACCCGAGTACCCCATATACCCTGGGGCGGCACATATCCAATTATCAAACAATTCCTATTCTTCTGTACAGGCTCCAGACCTGGGTTTTGCACCCTTCTCTTGTCTGATCCGGCTCCCTTTGCTGTTCTGTGTGTCAGGTTACCAATACAAACTGATGCACTCCTGAGGAAAATCATTGTCAGCTCACTTTGTGTGGAAGATATACATAAACCAGACCAGAATAGTAAGAATTATTCCATACTTCATTTACGGTAGCTTCTTTTCTAAACGTTGTCCATGCACACAACTAGAGACACATTTCTATGAGATTAAAGCATTTCAGGACAATTTGGCCCTTAGTCATAAAAGGAAATTGATAGACACATTGAATGTATAGCAGCATTGTCAACTCAAATGTTTTCTTAATTACTATGTAATTAAAAGCAAGAAGCATATAATAACTCTGCATTACTTTGAAACTATTAAATGGTCTAATAAGTTATAACTGAATATGAAAACAAACGTAAAATTTGGAATTATTTGGAAAGATGTATAAAGATTTCTGTTTAATATATTTATCAATTATTCAAATAAATACATTTTTATTTAGGTTATTTTATATATTTTTTCATTTATTTTACATTCAAATAAATAAATTAGTTTCCGATTAATTCATGCTTGTCTACTATTTAAACTATTTTGTGACATGCCTTAAGCATAAACATCCAATAGTTTTCTGCACTCAGAAGTTTACACCACAGGTCTCTACTTTAGGGTAATTTGTGACTAGTGATGAGCGAGTAGCGAAATATTCGCACTCACTATACTCGTCGAGTACTTTGTAATGCTCGTGTACTTGTCCTAATAGCAAGTCCAATGTTAGTCAATTAGTGATAGACACACACATCCGACTCTAAAATGAGTATTTCTGGGACAGGGTGGAGGGTGTGCTTTATTGCGTTTCCTATGCATACAACACCTTGCTGTGCCCCCCAAAGAGAGACTAGCTTTCAATCTGCTCTCACTGGGGTGCCATTGGTGTAATAATCACTGTACACGTCTCTTTGAATTTTTGCTTCAATTGAATAGAATTTATTGATAGTGGTAGAAAGAACTACTTAGCAGATGCCGTACATTAACAGGTAACCAAAAGACTGGCACATTTCCATGCTTGGGTTGTATGTGTTGTTCAATTGTTATCAAGGGCAATGAAGTTGTTCACCCATGCACCGGCAATACATATCCTATTAGGGACGTCTACACTTGTGAGTCTAACTTTGTGGTCTATCTGATCAATTGCCCCTGTGGGTTACTAAAAACATAGGGAAGACCACTCAACAAATAAGGGACAGAATCGCAAGCCAAAAGTCCATGATATGATTTAAAAAAACATGGTTACCGCTTAAGAAAGCAAAACACAAGATGGCTAAACTTAGATTCCAAGTGATAGAAAGAGTCCCCAGACCACATAGAGGTGGCACTCATATCAAACTTCTAAAACAGTGGGAAACTAATTGGATATACACTCAATAGCTTATAGGCAGTGAGGCGAAGAGGATATAACAGCTCACCGGTGTGTTGTATCCTTCATTTCAAATGGAGACAGACAGAGCAAGGGACCCAGCCCTGGTCCTTGGTCGAAATAATCAATCAAGGAGAAGAGAGGCAATCCAGAGCTTAAATGATCTCCAAATTCAACCTTTACTTCAAGAGTGAAACAGAGTCACATCAGGGGCAACAACGGTCTTAGTCGTGGTTCCAAGGTGGATTCAGGGAGTGTTAACATCACTTCCAGAATCCACCTTTGAACAATGACTAAGACCATTGTGTTGAAACGCGTGGGTTTAGCACACTGCTTGCCCTGATATGAAGCTGTGTCACTCTTGAAATAAAGGTTGAATCTGGAGATCATTCATGTGATGGATGAACTTTCTTACACTCTGGATTTGAAAAAAAAATCTTTCCAAATCAGACAATGTGATTTTCAGGATTTGTTTTCTCATTTTGTCTCTCATAGTTGAGGTCTACCTGCATGTCAGTTTATCCTGTGGAAAAAACAGGAAACGTGGACACCGGATTTATTGAAATCCCTTCCACTATGCTTGTACTGTACAATGCAGTGATTTGGACACACTGCATCCAAGCCGCTGCAAACACTGATAGTGGGCACCATCCTCGAATTCGACTTTAAAGTTATGAAATTTGGCTAGGTGGGCTTGCGGCTATATAAAGTAACAAAACAGTTATTAAACATCAGCAAGATTACTTACCGGAGTCTGCGTGCTTGTACTTCTTGGCTGCTCATTACCTTCTTGATTATTTAGTGCATGCTTGATGCTAGAATGTATGGGCTGTTTTCAGGTTACTCACTGACTCCAACATCACTTTGAAAAAAATCCAGCACCCACCGTTTCCTCATGCTTTTAAATTTTTATTCTTTATATCAAGTTTCTAATCATGAATAAGGGGTACGCAGACCCCACGGCCTGACGCTTTTCGAACGTCACTGCTCGTTCTTACTAATAGACATCTAGTATTAAAAACACTGAAACTTATATAGGCTGTATAACTTCTCCTCTCATGTGGTAATGATATATTAATCAATAGAATTGAAGAAACAAATTGCAAAAGAATGGAGAGAGGCTGAACCATCACTAGATCACAGTATTGCAACACATATATTCAAGCTGTTGCTGCATGGTAACCAATTATAAACATCTGAAATTTCGCTGCAAAATACATTTTTCATCTCTCCCCCTATTAGTCACGTGTGGAACACATCATTTTATTTAACAGGTATTGGAAAGAGGAAAACTGCCCGCGGATGAACATTATATATATACTTGCAATAAACTGTATTTGTAACACACATAAAATCCATTATATGTGTTTCCAACTTCAAAACGTATATAATCCACAGGCAGGCTTCCCTCCTCCATATACCATCTAAAAAAAGAGAGAAAAAGCACCGTATCAGCAAAGAACATTAAATATTCGAATGTTTACCATACAAAAAATTGTGATAAATAACGTTGTAAAGTAGTCCCTGATGTTGAAAGGTCATCATGTATATATATGAAGACATAATGATGAATATACTTCTTATTTGTTGAAAATATAATATCACTGTTTAAGATGTCAGGAAACCGCACAAATTATATGCGCACCATTCTTTCCTATGTATCTTTCCCAATACTTAGCTCGAGCCACATCTTATATATCTATAATATATCAATGGAAAATTTGTAATACTGTATCAATAGAAATAACAAAGGTAGTCTCCATAGTTTAGACCAGCTGGTGAGTGTGTTTCTAGCATTAGTATCCAATAGCATTCTCTTGAGCGTACCATTTGTTCACAATCCCCGCTACGACCAGATACAAAGATTTTCTCAATACCCATAACTTGGAGGCTCCGCATGTCTCCCGCATGTGCCTCTAGAAAATGTTTGGAAAGACCTGATACATTTCTATGCACTGATTTTGACTGCGGATTTGCAGCTGAAACATGTTCCGAAATTCTCTTCTTCAATGGTCTGATTGTACTACCTATATAATCCATATTGCATAGGGTACAACCTGCAAGATAGATGGTATGAGTACTATTACAGTTGATATAAGAATTCACATTATATCTACGTCCTGTTTCACAATGAGTAAATTCACTTGCTTTTTTCATATATCGGCACAATCCACAGTAACATGCCCCATATTTATAGTTTCCTTTGTAAGTTAACCACATCTGCTTACTCACATTTTGTACCATAAACGTTGTGGGTGAAATGATATTGCCTATTGTTTTTGCCCTGCGAGGGACCCAGCGATAGCCCTTGGAAAGTATTTAGAAAGTACTGGGTCCTGATGTTAAATTGGGAGAAATTTCCGTAATGTTTTCACAGTATCTGTATAATCAATACTATAGGGCGTGGGAAATGTTGGTATAGGATCATGCTCAGTTTTTCTTTTTGTGCACAAATGATCATATTTAAGTAAATCATCTCTATATATAAAGTTCATCCGTGGGCGGTTTTCCTCTTTCCAATACCTGTTAAATAAAATTATCTGTACCACACATGTGACTAATAGGGGGAGAGATGAAAAAAGTTTTTGGAAAGCTGGAAACCTCAATGCCACTGAATACCGTATATAATCGAGTATAGGCCGAGTTTTTCAGCACAAAAATTGTTCTGAAAAGTGCCCCCCTTGGCTTATACTCGAGTCAGTATACGGCTGAGTGTGGGGGGGCGGTGTCCGGGGGCTGGAGGAGACGGGGGGAGGCTGCAGTATGAGCGGCCAGTCACGTGGGGCCGCACATTAGTGCAATGCAATATGCACTGCATCCCCCTGTCCATCAGCGGCAGGGGGAGCGGTGCAGATTACATTGCGCTCCCCCCAGTGGTATATACAGGCCCCTTGCTCCCCCAGTGGTATATACAGGCCCCCCGCACCCCCCAGAGGTATATACAGGCCCCCCTGCTCTCCCCCCAGTGGTTTATACAGGCCCCCCACTCATTCCCAGTGGTATATAGGCCCCCGGTTGCTGCCGCACACCTGTAAAAGAATAACTTTCATACTTACCCTCCTCGCTGTTACCGCATCCTCTGGTCTCCTTCCTGCTTGTACCCGGCCGGCCGGCGCAGCCGCAATGACGTCATTGCTTCTGCGCGGTCATATGACACCGGGTAGAAGCAGGAAGAAGACAAGGACGCGCGGTGACAGCGAGGAGGGTAGGAATGAAAGCTATTCTTTTACAGGTGGCCTGTATACCACTGGGGGGTCCTCTATACCACTGGGGGGGCCTGTATACCACTGGGGGGCCTGTATACCACTGGGGGGGCCTGTATACCACTAGGGGGGCCTGTATACCACTAGGGGAGGGCTGTATACCACTGGGGGGCCTGTATACCACTGTGATGGCCTGTATACCACTGGGTGGGTCTATATACCACAGGGGGGACCTGTATATACAACTGGGGGGAGCCTGTATATACCACTGGGGGGCCTGTATATATCACTGATGGGGGCCTGTATATATCACTGGGGGGCCTGTATATATCACTGATGGGGCCTTGTATATATAACTGGGGGGGCCTGTATATACCACTAATGGGGGCCTGTATATACCACTGGGTGGGCCTGTATATACCACTAATGGGGGCCTGTATATACCACTGGGGGAGCCTGTATATACCACTGAGGGGGGCTGTAACCTTTGATGGGGGGCCTGTATATACCACTGATGGGGGGGCCTGTATATACCACTGATGGGGGCTGTAACCTCTGATGGGGGCCTGTATATACCACTGATGGCGGGCCTGTATATACCACTGAGGGGGCCTGTATTCCACTGATGGGGGTTGTAACCTCTGATGGGGAAGAACAGTATACCAGTGATGGAGGTCATATATACCAGTGATGGGGGATTATATACCAGTAATGGGGGGCCTTTTATCATGATGAAAGGGGCTGTATACCGTGATGAGAGTCTGCTTCATTTTCCCCCCTAGGCTTATACTCGAGTCAATAAGTTTCCCTAGTTTTGGAGGGTAAAATTAGGGGCCTCGGCTTATACTCGGATCGGCTTATACTCGAGTATGTACAGTATCTGAAATTGCTACATGATTCAGATATCTAACGGCATTGAGGTTTCCATTGATGAAGAATGGCCCCACTATCTTTGTACCCCATATACCTCACCATACCATCAATTTTTGTGTTCCAACAGTCATGGAGGGATCTATCCACTGTGGGTTAGTGTCAGACCAATAGCGGTGGTTTTGTTTGTTAACTTCACCGTTCACAATGAAGTTTTCCTCTTCACTTATCTTAAGGCAATTGTCTATTTTGTGAAGATATAAGATGTGCAGCATCTGAAACAATGGATACTGGAAGCCTGTGCTAGCATTTATTCGGCGGTGTTGCTATCAGTGTGTCAAGAGTGGGAGAAGAGCATTGCATTGACAATCCAACACAATGGGAAGCACTTTGAACACATTTTCTAAGACTGCCTTCACATTAGCGTATGTGAACGCAGCTTATGCTGCGTTCCCATACGCAGTCAAACGCATGCGCACTGCGTTCCTATGTTTAACATAGGAACGCATAGTGCCTGCGTTTGTCAGCGTTTGCTGCGTTCGGGTGCGAATGCGGACGATATCTGCTCCTTCCAGGGTCCAACGTCCGCACCCGGGACGCAGCATGTTGCATTTCTTGGGCGCTCGGGGACCTTGGAAAATCAGCAAGCGTCCCCAAGCGCACAAAACATGCATTGTAGTCAATAGCTCCGCAGTGTTCTGCGCTTGACAGCGCAGGAGAACGCTGCGGACCCATTGAAAAATCTCCCGGTGGCCGCCGGTGATGTCACAGGAGATCACCGATGGCCACCGGGAGATCAGCTCATCCTCTGATGATCTCCTCTTCCCCGCCGGCGGTAATACCCTAGCGGTGTCGGCGGGGAGAAACAGCTGATGTGACAGCTGTTTGAATCTTCCCGCGCCGACATCTCCTCTCGGTGTCGGCACGGGAGATTCAAACAGCTGTCAAATCAGCTGTTTCTCCCCGCTGACATGTCCCGGAGCTTACCGGCGGCGGGGAGGAGGAGATCTCTGGCGCTGATCTCCGCCCCCGGACACCGCCGATTGGCTGCCGGGCTGCACAGTGATGTGTCCGCAGGCGGACATTCTCCGCTGCGGACACATCAAAATGACACCGTTTGTGTCTGCATGCCATCAGCATGCAGACACAAACTCTAATGTGAAGGCAGCCTAAGTGGTCATAAACTTGTAAATAACTAATGAAAGAATAAAGCTATGTTAAAACCAAGCACACCATTGTTTTTCTTATGAAATTCTCAATAAGGTTGATGTGTCACATGACCCTCTTCCCATTGAAAATAATAAAGTTGTATCCAAACTGGCCAAATTTGAAATGGCCGCCATGGTCACCACCCATCTGGAAAAGTTTTCCCCTTTCCATATGCTATTGTGCCACAAACAGGAAGTTGATATCACCAACCATTCCCATTATCTTTAGGTGCATCCATATAAATGTGCCACCCTGTATATGTAATGAAAAGGCATCAAGTTGAATAACAATACATTTTTTGTGCCCGCCAATTAATTCAGCATATAGCTGGCAACAAAGGTTAGTACATTTCAAAGGGAAAATGGCCAAATTGGTCACAATTTGTCAATATTTTGTGTGATCACCATTATTTTCAAGCATTACCTACCATAATTCTCCTTGGCAGGAAGTTCACTACAGTTTCATAGGAGTCCCAGGAATCCTCTTCCATTCTTCCATAATAACATCACAGAGCCTTTGGATGTCAGTGAGCTTGCGCTTCTCCACCATATGTTTGAGGAAGCCCACAAATGCTTATTGGGTTTATGTCTGTATAACTGCTTAGCCAGTCCAGAACTTTTACCCTCAGTTTCTTTAGCAAGGTAGTGGCAGACTTGGAAGTGTGTTTGGGTCGTTATCATGCTGGGATACTGCCCTACATCCCCATTTCAGTGAGGAAGGAATCATTCTCTTCTTCAGTATGTCCTAGTATATGTTGGAATTCATGGTTCCCTCAATGAACTTTAACTCCCCACAGCCGGCAGCACTCATACAGCTCCAAAACATTACACTTTATTCACACTGCTTAACTGTAGGTAGCATCATACACTAATCTTTGTACTCCTCACCTGATTGCTGTCACACATGCTTGACAACATCTGACCTAAATAAATTTATCTTGGTTTCATCAGACCCCAGGACATGGCTTCAGCAATCCATGTCCTTTATCTGCTAGCCTTCATCAAACTACATTTTCTTACCCAGCAGATTCAGGTCAGACGACCATTACACTCAGTGCTGTGTGCAGCTCTGCCCAGGTTATAGCTGAAGGCATTATGAATGCAAGACACCAGCCCCAATCACTAACAACCTCCTTTTTCACAGAGGGAGTGACCACTGGTTGTCCTGCAAACACAATGGGTTTCATATAGGGCGCAGTTCACACAGGCTTGCACAGTGTATGCCCAGCCTCTTACATTAACCCCCATCTCAGTAGGCGGGCTGTTACGGCATTCAACACCACCACCTGCGCCGGAACAAATGCACCCACATGACCCAGCCACACACAGCAACAAAAGAGTGCAAATAAAGCACCACAATGACAAGTGCTGAAATTGTGGAAAACTAGTTACCGTATATACTCGCGTATAAGCCGAGTTTTACAGCAGCCCCCGCATCCCCAGTAATGCAGGGCCCCCCCTCATGCTCCGGTCACCTGTAAAGCAAATTATACTTATCAGTGTCCCGCTGTCCGCGCCCGCCGCTGCCGACATCGCGATCCTCCATCTTCATGCGTCTTCTTCCTGTTTCCTGTGTTCGTCGCTGCCAATGACGTCATTACCGGCGCCGAACACAGGAAGTCGGAAGAGGACGCATGAAGATGGAGGATCGCGATGTCGGCAGATGCGGGCGCGGACGGCAGCGGGACAATGATAAGTATAATTTGCTTTACAGGTGACCGGAGCAAGGCTGGGGGGGCCCTGGATTACTGGGGCTGCCTGTATACTACCACTGGGGCTGCTGTATATAGGGGCTGCTGTATACACCAGTGGGGCTGCAATACCACTGGGGCTGCTGTATATAGGGGCTGCAATACCACTGGGGCTGCTGTATATAGGGGCTGCAATACCACTGGGGCTGCAATACTACTGGGGCTGCTGTATATAGGGGCTGCTGTACACACCACTGGGGCTGCAATACTACTGGGGCTGCTGTATATAGGGGCTGCTGTATACACCACTGGGGCTGCAATACCACTGGGGCTGCTGTATATAGGGGCTGCTGTATACACCAGTGGGGCTGCAATACCACTGGGGCTGCTGTATATAGGGGCTGCAATACCACTGGGGCTGCAATACTACTGGGGCTGCTGTATATAGGGGCTGCTGTATACACCAGTGGGGCTGCAATACCACTGGGGCTGCTGTATATAGGGGCTGCAATACCACTGGGGCTGCAATACCACTGGGGCTGCTGTATATAGGGGCTGCTGTATACACCACTGGGGCTGCAATACCACTGGGGCTGCTGTATATAGGGGCTGCAATACCACTGGGGCTGCAATACTACTGGGGCTGCTGTATATAGGGGCTGCTGTACACACCACTGGGGCTGCAATACTACTGGGGCTGCTGTATATAGGGGCTGCTGTATACACCACTGGGGCTGCAATACCACTGGGGCTGCTGTATATAGGGGCTGCTGTATACACCAGTGGGGCTGCAATACCACTGGGGCTGCTGTATATAGGGGCTGCAATACCACTGGGGCTGCAATACTACTGGGGCTGCTGTATATAGGGGCTGCTGTATACACCAGTGGGGCTGCAATACCACTGGGGCTGCTGTATATAGGGGCTGCAATACCACTGGGGCTGCAATACCACTGGGGCTGCTGTATATAGGGGCTGCTGTATACACCACTGGGGCTGCAATACCACTGGGGCTGCTGTATATAGGGGCTGCAATACCACTGGGGCTGCAATACTACTGGGGCTGCTGTATATAGGGGCTGCTGTATACACCACTGGGGCTGCAATACCAATGGGGCTGCTGTATATAGGGGCTGCAATACCACTGGGGCTGCAATACCACTGGGGCTGCTGTATATAGGGGCTGCTGTATACACCACTGGGGCTGCAATACCACTGGGGTTGCAGTATATAGGGGCTGCAATACCACTGGGGCTGCTGTATATACCACTGTGGCTGCTGTATATACCACTGGGAGCTGCTGTATATACCACTGGGAGCTGCTGTATATACCACTGGGGGCTGCTGTATATCATACTGCTGGGGCCTGTATACCACTGCTGGGGGCTGTATACCTGTGCTGGGGTCCACCCTCGGCTTATACGTGAGTCAATAGATTTTCCCAGGTTTTGGGGGCAAAAGTAGGGGGGTCGGCTTATACACAGGTCGGCTTATACACGAGTATATACGGTAGTTTTAAAATATAGCAAATTGTGGGGAGCTGTGTAGGGGCTCACAAGCTTACGTGTTTTGGACCAAAAGACAAACCAATACCCCACAATTTGCTATACTTCATCAAACTATTTGCGGGCTTTCTTTTGCATTATCTTTTGAAGATGCTTCATTCTGGGATTTCAGCCATACATACCAATTTGATGCATTGTGAAGCTTGTGGTATGAGCAAATGACAGGCCAATTTCCCACAGTTTTAACCCATACAGCAATGCATGCAACACTCATACATCTATTTTGAAAATATAACATCTGGGTATAATGCTGAGCACATGCACTCAACCTCTATGGACAGCCATGGTGATTCCTATTGTCAGTGAAATCTGTCTTGGTACACCACTGTATCATCATGATAACTGTTCTGTTGCTCAGGTCAGGGTGTTTCCTATATTATTATAGCCTAGTCTACCATCAAGTAGAGTAACAATTCTTTTTTTCAAATCAGCAGAGAATTCTTTGCCATGGAGTGACATCCTGAACCTCTTGAGACCACTAATGAGCATGTAATCAAGAGAAACACTGCAGTGTTTCTCTTGATTACTTGGAACTAAGGGTCCGCAGGATCCCTACACTTGCACCTCTAACTACCAAATAAGTGTGCATGCCACTTTTCTCTCGCTAATGAGCATGCTCGTCCATCACTAAATATGAGGTTTTAGGAAATTACAGGAAATATTTTTCCTTAAGCATATTTTTCTAAGTCCTTTATTGTCTTTGGTAAAGGCTTTACCACTGATGCTTTTCATTTTTAATTCCATGTATAACATATTGGCAGCTTCCAATTGGAAGCAGTAAGTGGTGTAACTACAGTCTGATTGGCCCCAGGGCTAAATTTAGACGTGCCCCTACTCCCTACATGCTGGTGAGTTGTATGGGCCTTTGTACCTTTCTATGTCCTACAAACACACAAATTTTGCCACCTTGCCCTTGATTATGTGGTAATGTCTCCTCTCCTGTACTAATGTTTCCCATCCTGGGTGTCTCCCTGGTTCATCCATAGGATGGAAGATCTATTTACCAGGATGTGGGACATATTTAATAGTTGGCGAGACATATTTATAAGGATGGGATACATATTAATCAGGATGGTCTTTTATCTTGGTATATATGCCTCCCATCCTGGTTAATATGTATCCCATCCTTATAAATATGTCTTGCCCACTAGTAAATATGTCCCACATCATGATAAATAGGTCTTCCATCCTGCTATAAATGACTCATCCTGAGCCTCTTCCTGGTAAATATGACCCCCACCCTGGTATTTTTGCCCCCTGTCTTGTTATACTTGTCCTCCATCCCGTGTTCCTGCCTGGTAAATATGCCTCCAATCCTGGAATATATATTCACATGCTGTGCCCCTTCATGGTAAATATGTCCTCCATTCCTATATAAGTGCCTCCCATCCTGGCCCCCTTCCTGGCAAATTTACTCCCAATCCTGGTATTTCTGTCCCCACTCTGGCATAAATGTACCCCATCCTGGGCCCCTTCCTGGTAAATCTGTCATATATATATATATATATATATATATATATATATATATATATTACGTATGTCACCACATTCTGATCCTCTTTTCCTAGTAAGCATGTCCCCCATTCTTTTAAATATGTCCCCATCCTGAGCCCCTTCCTGTTATATATCTAATCCATTCTACCTCTAATACATAACAAAAGCATTCTGCTCACCTTTCCACCTCCCATCAGGGTGCCTGATATGGCAAGGCATGACATCACTGCCATGTGATGTCAATGCCTGTTGTGCAAACATCAGGTGCTGGCAGACGGTACACTGTCTATAACACAATGCTTAGCTGGATCAGCTGCATCCAACTGAAGTAGACACTGTGGTCAGCGGCCCTCCCTGCCCTGGGACCTAAGGTGGAGGCTGATGTGGTGACTACATTTACCTGTCACGTTCTCCACATTGTCTTTTTCTTGTTACTATTGTGTGGAAGCTGTCAATCTGTTTTGGTTGCGCTGGGGCTGTGATGCAATCATCTGTGTTCACTTCCCTTGATTAGTCCTCTACTTAAGCATGCTAGCTCTCCCATCCAGTGTCAATCATACATTTTCTGCTGCCTCTGTAAGTCTGATCCTTCTGTGCTCTGTGCCTGACCCAGCCTGACTTTATTCCCATACCTAGACTTTGACCCTTTGCCTGTGACCTGACAACTAATTTGCCTGCTCCCTGTAAACTGCCTTGTCTTTCTGATTTTCCTAACCCCATCTCGTGAATTGGATTTTGTCTCTTGTTGTACTGCGCTATGTCCTGGACCTGACCTCGAGTCATTTGACCTCCCTTTACTTATCCAGTAAGTAGTATTATAATATAATTACTATTTGTAGTTGTAGTCTTTCTCTCCTCTTCTGGGACTAGTTATTACTGTAGTGACTCGCGTCACATTACCATTATTCTATTGGGTATGTTTGATCGTAATATACAGTATCTGTATTTTTGTATAATCGATTACAATTTTTGTGCATTACATTATAACAAATCCTTATTTATCTAACCTGCTGTATTGTAAGGCTGCATGCAAACGCTGAGTATTTGATGAGTTTTTCACCTCAGGATTTGTAGACAAAACCAGGAGTGGAGCAATCAGAGGAAAAGTCTAATAGAAACACGTCACCACTTCTGTATTTATCACCAACTCCTTGTTTTAGCTACAAATCCTGAGGTAAAAAAACTCATCAAATACTCAATGTGTGCACATGGCCTAAGTAATTTTGTGAATATATATGTGTCCATACATACGCTTTAGCATACCTCTCCTTGGTAGTATTCTGCCATCTAGTGGCTACCATTTGTATGATGATTTTTGGTTAATTGTTCAGTATCGCTTATCAGCCTCCACTTGTTTTCATTGTTCCTTGTTTCTATCATTAATTTTAAAATTTTGCTTTCATTATGTATTAGTTGTATTTCAATAAAGATATAAAATACTTCAACTTATAAAACACAATTACAAGAAGGACATTTTTATGTTATTTTGTTGAAAAAAACATCGCTAAGCAGCATATACCAGACATACCTAGTATGCCTGAATCATAAAAAGTAGTACAAAGCTGGAGGGAAAAAGCACAAAATAGGGTCTTAGCAAAATAAAATCAATGAGTATTTGCGACGCAACTGCTACAAATTCCAGGTAATAAGGTGTAAAAGGAAAGAGATGGGGTGTCAGAACCACGCTCCCATCTTGGCAAATTCAATCCAATGCAAGGATTTATAATGGTGATTTTGTTTTTCTACGCATTTCGGGGGTATAGCTCCCTTTTTCAGGAAAAAAAATCATAAATGTAAATCCTTGTCTTTCACTGTTCACTGTATATATAGGTATACCGTATTTGCACCTTTCTATTCCAGATTTTCCACAAATTCCAGGTAATGACATAAAGCGGTCTTGTAATTGCTGGGTAGCAGAGACAGGGAAAATAGTTATGAAATATCTGTTTTATTAGTTAGCAATCGCTACGTGTTATGGCGGTGTAGCCGCCTTCATCAAGTGATGCTATGAAGAAGATATTCCATAACTATTTCTCTCTGCCTCTGCTACCTGACACTTACAAGACTGCTTTATCTCATTACCTGGAATTTCTATCTCTCCTTTGGAGGGCACAGTGGCCAGTCCAGCACCAGAGCAGTTTGCAGGCCCCAACTACAGGACCTACGATCCTCAAGGACCTTCGGTGACGCCTTCTGGCACATGTGACCTGATCACGTGACCCACTGTTTCCAGCAGCCCAGCCATTCATGCAGCATGTGACAAATGCCAGAAGCTTCTACCGGAGTTCTGCAGGGGTGCACAACTCCTACAGGTCAGTGCACTAAAAACCTTCCCCCCACTAGATCACAGGTATCACTCAGGAGTGCCCTCTCTTTTTTATTTTTTTATTACATGTACAATCACTACAAGGCATCAACTGGCTGCTGCAGATCCATGTGTACGTACTAAAAAATAGGATGCGAAAAAGGGTATATCCTGAGCAGCTGTAGAGATCAAAAATAATCCATAATTAAAAACAATTGATTTTATTTGATGCGTTTTATTAGCTATCATCACAGATTGTGATTTATTCCTGAAGAAGAAGCAGGATAATTTCGAAACGCATCAAATATAATCCAATGTTGTTACTTATGGACTGTTTTTGAATACTATGGAAGAGTAGAATATACCCTTTTTCCCTAACTTGAATCGTACCAACAAATAGAATAACGTGAACACATTACACTGGGGAACACTATTTTTTAGGAGTTAGGTCAGACAACTGTTCTTAATTAATTTTTGGATGCTGAATCCAGAAATGATCTCAGTTTTTCTCTATCACGTCAAGTTTTTGAACTATAGGATTTTTGTGTTCTCAAAAATATGTAAACTACTGTACCTAAAAAGTGTTTTTTTGTTTTTTTTTAAATAGAACAAATATGAACAAAAAATGAAATATATAAGAAATAGGCATGACAAATATGTTTTTTACACTATCATGTTTTTTACAGCTCTATATGAGTCGAATTGTAATCAGATAACAAGTCTTATTACAGATATCAGTGCAATTGTGCTTCTCTGGCAGGTAAGTTGTGGAGGAAAAACTTGACGTGCTAGAAAAAAAATGACTACATTTGTGGAATCAGCATGCCAATTTTAGTATAAATCAGCTCAAAAACATAACTCAACAGAAATTTTTTTTTCAAATTGTTCCCCAGTGTTATTTACAGTTTTAAGTAAAATGCATAAAAATGGTATGATTGATGTTTTTTTCTCCAATAAACCCACTTAACAATATACCAAAATTCCATTGCTGAGGATATGTGCGCGCGTAGCCCAAATCAGTGGCTGACCTTGAGCCCGGGGGGGGGGCTAGCGGATGTCGGCGAGGAGCGGGGGGGGGGGGTTATGTGATGAGGCTCTCCTACCTGTGCTGAGCCGCCCAATGCAGTCCTGGGAGCCGGGGCGGCAGAGGAGAGGAGGGGCGGGATCAGTTAACCTCTTCTCCTCTGACATAGGATCACGGGGGTCGGTTGGGGGCCCCCCTGCAGGCTTGAGGGGCCCCCTAGCCGGTCGGGGCCCTGGTGCAGCTGAACCAGCTGCACCACAGTAGGTCCACCCCTGGCCCAAATACTGTATACCTTCTGCTGCTTTTTTCATATAGCAGAAAAAAAAGCTTTGATTTGTCTATGCAACTGCAGAACACAATTTTTTTTGACAAATGTTTCTTCCAGCGTCCATATAGAAACCTACAGAGAAAAAAATGAACCAAAGCAGCACAGCAGTTCAACAAGGTCTTTAGATGCACAGTGAGCAGGAATTTTCATGAAATCATATCCACTTTACCTGGACACTTAGGATGCGATCACAAGTAAGGTAAGTTCTACATTTTTTCTATGGTATTTCTTCTTTCCACTGAAGTTCTGCTGTGTTTAACTGTCCAAGCAAAGTGGATGTGATTTTAGGAAAACTCCTACCCACTGTGCATCTAAATGTTGAAATGTATGGTATTCGAGCTTTTGTTTTATAGACCACTATGAAGAGCCTGAAAAAGCATGTAAAAAACTGCTGTTTTTAAGTGCAGAATTGAAGCCTTTCTATACTAAAAAAAGAAAACTTTAATACTGCTTCACTGAAAACACCTGTTCAAAAATCCCTGATCTTACAGGACTTGCTGAAAAAAGAAATATAACATTTTACTTTTATTCATGTTAATAATTAAACAACCCCATCAATTAATTACAGTTAGTGCACTAATGTATTTCAATTCCTAATAAATTGTTAATTATTAATATGTACAAAAAACATAACACAAAACCAATTCTCACGCCACGGACTAAGGCGCGTCCTTATACAGTGTGTGACAGTGGCGTCCGGATCAACGGTGTATGGCTCACAACACAAAACTACAAACTGGAGGAACACAGGGGGGGAAAAAATCAACGGGGAGGGCTCTACTGTTAGGGAACAAGAGAATGGGAGACCTCCTGCATTCACCTGCGGTTGTGTCCTTGTTTCCCTACAGTGTCTATGCGGGTTCTTTCACCCCATCGCCAAGCAGCATACCTAGTTCCTTGCAGACCCTGATGTTAACCCTCACTAGAGAGATGGCCAGTGGGAGCACTAGTCCCAACCGCTGCACTACAAGCAACAGGAAGGTAAGAAAGGTTGACAGGGGAAACACCAACATGACTTCACGGCTGCTTCCACTCTTCTAAGCAGCAGATGGCTTGGAAGCTGTTAGATCTCCAGAATAGCTCCTATACCCAGACAGATTGGCTAGGAATGAAGTTCAATCACCACCAAGGAATGCAGGTTCATTATAGTGTGACACCCCAGCAGGGATTGCCATATGACCCCCCAGTGCAGGGAAGGATGTACACCTTGGCACACACAGCATACAACACCTTCCACCCCAGGCCTGAAGGGGGAGCTCTACTTGCTGCCTTAAGCAAGATTATTATTATTATTATTATTAGGTATTTATATAGCGCTATTAGGATACATAGCGCTGTACAAGTTAGGGGGTAGACAAAGACAAGTGGTCGAAAAACGACGACAAATCGACAAAACAATCGTACGGGTACAATGGGGCCAGGGATCCTGTCCACGAGGGCTCACAGTCTAGAGGGGTGGGGAGGGAGACAGTAGGAGGGGGAGAGAGGTGAGGTGGTGCAGTGGATTGGGACTCAGTGTGTGTTGTAAGCTTGTAGGAAGAGGTGGGTTTTCAGGTTTTTCTTGAAGGTTCCCAGGGTAGGGGAGTGTCTGATGTGGTGGGGGAGTTAGTTCCAGAGTCTGCTGGAAGCACGAGAGAAGTCTTGTGTGCGGTTGTGGGAGGTGGAAATGCGGGGGGTTGAGAGAAGGAGTTCCTGAGAGGAGCGCAAGTTGCGCGAGGGGAGGTAGCGGGAGACTAGGTCGGAGATGTAGGGAGGGGACAGGTTGTGTATGGCCTTGTAGGTCAGGGTTAGGGTTTTGAAGCGAGATCGCTGGGGGATGGGGAGCCAGTGGAGGGCTCGGTGGAGGGGGGGGGCGGGCGAGTAACGGGGAGATAGGTGGATGAGTCGGGCAGCAGAGTTGAGGATGGTGCGGAGAGGTGTGAGGGAAGTGGCAGGGAGGCCGGTGAACAGGAGGTTGCAGTAGTCCAGGCAGGAGATGACGAGGGCGTGGACAAGTATCTTGGCTGTGTTGTGGACAAGGAAGGAGCGGATGCGGGCAATGTTTTTTAATTGGAGTCGGCAGGAGGTGGCGAGGGCTTGGATGTGGGGCTTGAAGGAGAGGGAGGAGTCGAGGATTACCCCGAGGCACTTGGTGTGGGGGAGGGGTGAGAGTGTGCAGTCGTTGACTGTGATAGATAGGTCAGTGAGTGGGGCGGGGTTGTTCGGGGGAAAGACGATGAATTCGGTCTTGTCCATGTTGAGTTTTAGGAAGCGTGTAGAAAAGAAGGATTCAATGGCGGATAGGTATGGAGGGATTTTGGATAAAAGGGAGGAGATATCAGGGCCAGACAGATAGAGTTGGGTATCGTCAGCGTAGAGGTGGTATTGGAGTCCATGTGACTCGATGAGATTGCCTAGGCCGAGGGTGTAGATGGAGAAGAGTAGTGGTCCCAGGACCGAGCCTTGGGGAACACCTACAGAGAGGGGGTGGGGTGAGGAGGAGGTGTGAGAGTGGGTGACGCTGAAGGTCCTGTCCGTTAGGTAGGAGGAGATCCAGGAGAGGGCGAGGTCAGTAATGCCAAGAGACTCAAGAATTTGGAGTAAGATGGAGTGGTCAACAGTGTCGAAGGCGGCAGAGAGGTCGAGGAGGATGAGGACGTAGTAGTGTCGTTTGCTCTTGGCGATCAGAAGGTCGTTTGTGACTTGTCACCCAAATTGGTTTTTTGTTTTTTTTTCTTTGCATTGACAGTCTGGATATTTCAGCAACGTTTCCGCTGCAATTCTCATGGAGGTTTTTATATCATTCTACTGGTAGGATTTTTATGTACATTTTAGCAAGTTTTTTTAACTATTTTCATGTTTTATTATGTTATTTGTGTGAAATTCCGCCAAAATTGTTGGCCCCTCCCCCAGTGATGACATCATATGTAAACAGAACACACCCATAATTGCTAATGTAAGGGGCTATAAATTCCCTGCTCCTATGGCTGATGTAATATCCCTGAGAAAGGTGCCAGGAAGGGCGCCGAAACGCGTAGGAAGGAATAAAGAAGTATACTGCTACAACATCTTGCATCCCAGGTGATTTTGTAGACTCAGCAGCGCGGACTGTGGTACACCTTGCTTCCCATATTTTCTGGCTGTTTTTAAACGTTGGAGTGGTCGGTGGAGGTCCTGCAGCAGCTGATACTGTGATATGCTGTTAAACCAGTTGTGGGTATCACAACTGGAATAGGTGAGTGTAACTGCATTACACCACTCACATCTGAGTGTCACTAGTGATAGGGCACTATTGCGCCTCTTGTTCCCCCACCTTTTTTGTATTAAGCCAGGAGTTCAGTCAGTCAAGAAAGTTCAGTTAGGACAGAAGGAAGATGGCCACCGGTGGTGATGGATGAGTGTAGGGAGGCTCCAGGCACTTGGACACCATCCACCGCATCCAAGCCAGCCTGTCCTAATAAGGAACTAAAAGGAGCTGGTCGCTGGGACAAAGCCAGACCCAGAACCAGGAAAGACTGATCCGAGCTCTGCGGCACTCTAGGGAGAGGGATGGAGGCCAGTGGAAGAGTTAGGAAGAACAGAAGAAGGGAACATAGCTAGTTACCATTAAAGTCAACATGGACACCGGAGTCCGTACCTGCTATATTTCCACTTGTAGTAAAGAAATCCTGGACAGACCAGGAGGATTTAAACCCCTGAGCTCAGGAGAATGTAAAGGCTCGAGCTAGACAGAAAGAAGGATCAAGGCCCTATAGAAAACAGGGATTCCAAGAAAAAGTCCTTAATTGCAGCTTTTGGAGCAGACTCCTGAGGAGAAAGAGCGGCAGATCAAGCTTCAGGCAGATCTCACCCCAACCATCACACACACTGGCAGAGAAGGCCTCAAAACTCTCTAAAGTGGATGTCCCAAACTGCACCGGACACCTGGTTACCCTCCTGGACTGTACCTGCTATTACATCAGTAAAAAGATACTGAAACTGAGACTATTGTGTGTGTGTGTGCCTGATTCACTGCCGCCACCTGTAGTGCCTACACAGAGCTGAAAACTACTACTCCTCTCATCCACCCCGCTGCCCTGAGGTAAGGATCTGCTTGTGGGGAGCTGTACTATCACTGCTACATCACCATCACCTCAGCGGCCGGCTGCAGCGCTGGTAACCACATTACCAGGTACCACAGGTGCCGTCATGTTTCCCCTCATCCCCATCAGCCAATTAAGTGCCCAGGGCACAGAACCGGGACTTGATCAGCCGTGATCCCCCACTGAAGCCACCGTCATGGTATCCGAGTAACCCCTTCTCTGTTGGCCCAACTCAAATCTGGCGTCACGAACAGGATGCCGTGCCCGGTAAAATGGATACTGCGTGCCGTGAAAAGACTGTTTTTGATAACTTTCGCCATTTTTAATTTTGATTTTGATTTTTCTTTTTGCTGCCTCGTGCACAGCATGAGACGATGGTGGGTGGAGACTTGCAAAGGGCGCAAAGAGAGGCCGCCGCCTCATGCTCTGACATCATCCGCCACCGCACAGCACCTGACAGGAAGTCCCAAAGCGCTGAACTTTTCCCTATGTCTGCGAGCCACCGACTACCTCAAAGGTTTACCCCAGAGGCTGGCATTGGTTAATTAGGGGGACATCGCCATGAGTGAAGCCGACGATGCACGAGTCCCCGCTAGAGGGGATGTCCACGACACAATACCGGCCGGTTCTGCAGCCAGTATGGGAGCTGCAGCACCCGGAGCGGTGGCCCCGATAATGCCGATAGCCTTGCTGTACATACCTGGAGCAAAATGGTTGCCGACCTACGAAGATAAAGCTACTACCTTAGCAGTCTTCAAACCTAAAATGTGTGCAGTGCTGGACATGTATGCAATGACAGGAAAGCAGCGAGCCGCCGTTGTGCTGGGACAATTAACAGATACAGCGGATCTAGAGGTCAAGTCTTGGAGTGATGCTGACAGAGACTCTGTAGAAAATGTGTTTGACAAACTCAAAGCTGCTTTTAAAAAGCGCACACAGGCTGAACTGAGGATGGTGTTCTACCAATGTCAACAGAGACCGCAGGATACCATCAGAGACTTTGCCCTGCGTTTACAAGGGGCACTCTGGTCCTTAAAACAGGTAGACCCGGCAAGTGTGCAAGATGAAGATAAAATGCTTGCAAAACAGTTTATGTCTGGATTGAGGTCAGCCTTTCACTGCCAGCAGGTATACATGTGGGTCTTAGATCATCCTCATGTAAACTTTAATGCTCTTAAAGACTGTGCTATAACTGTACTACAAGACCCAGTACCTGCAGAGCCTGAAAATCCATCCTGGGAGGTTAATACCTTTCCCATAGACTTTAAACCTTCTTTCAAAGACCCTGCAAAGGAAGTAGGGCAAGCTGTAGCACCCAACTCTGCTAATGATCTACGTAACCAGGTGTTGCAGCTAACCAAAAACATGGACTATGTGTTAAAACTCCTGCAAGATAGGGCGGTGTCACAACCACCAGGCCGGATTCAGCAAACTGATTGCCCTTAGGATGTCCCGTGGATGAGAAGGAAGCCCATGTCGCCCGTAGAGGGGACGAACAAGTCGCCTGTTCAAGGGACCAACACACCATTCCGACGCAGAGCCATCGACCAAACAGATTCTTCAGGACAAACCCATCTGCCTTCTCTGCATCAAACCAGGCCACTTCGCAAGAGGATGTCCTTTAAACCTGAGTTTCCTGGGTCCGAGGTCCATTCCCCAGGAATAAGACGTCTGGGCCCATATGACTGGCGTAGTCGGGACGTGGGAGGTCGCCCATACCTCAACATTACTCAAGAAGGAATCCCCACATTGGCCCTACTGGACACCGGGTCACAGGTTACCACCATCCCACATATCCTTTACAAACAATTTTGGTCGGATACTGATCTTAAACCTCCAGACTCTAGCTTTGTTGTTCTTGCAGCTAATGGACAACCACTGAATCAAGTGGGGTTTAGAGAAGTAACAATAAAGCTGGGGAGGGTAGAGTGAAAAGGCCAAGGGTTCTGTGTGGCAGAAGATGATCCTAATGATAAATGCCCCTACATGGTAATTAGTACTAATGTGATTGAAAACTGCCTTGGAGAAGTGTTGTTTTTACTCCAACAGATTGCTGTCACTGCTGGTAATGGGCAGAAGAGAGTCCTCCAGAGAGAAATCTGAGCCCTCATGCAAAAGCAACAGGTAAATCTGTCTGGTGGAGAGATTGGCAGTGTACAGGTAACAGACCCGTTCCCTATTGTGTTACCACCAAAGAGTGAATTGATGATATGGTGTCGAGCAGCTATAGGCCTCAGAGGAAAGGAATACCAGACAGTCGTAAAGCCGAGAGCCGATATATTCAGAACACAGACCTACACTACTGACAGCCAGAGCGGTGGTGGATGTAAGCAAGGGCAGAGTACCAATCCGTATACTAAATTGTGGGGAGGAAGAAGCAAATCTACCCCGGTTTGCCACTGTAGCAAAGCTGTACACTGTCTGTGATAACAACATACAGACAGTAAAGCCCCTGCCCCCGTCAAGCCAGGCGGAGGACAGCATCTCCAAGAGACAGCTGGAGGAGTGGTGTCTGCAGTTGCACGTAGGAACCGATGCCAACCCTTCCCACAAGAAGCATGGAGTCTACCGGGTAGTACAAGAATGTGAACATGTATTCAATAAGCATCCATTAGATTTTGGGAGGATTAAAGGGGTACATGATCACATACCCACAGGAGATCATCAACCAATTAAAGTGAGATACAGACTCGTTCCACCAAACCATTACCAGTGTGCTAAAGAGATGCTGCAGGGCATGAAGAAAGCAGGGGTTATAAGGATAGCTGTAGTCCCTGGGCAGCCCCCTTAGTCCTAGTCAGAAAGAAGGATGACATTATGAGGATGTATGTGGATTACAGGGAAATCAATAAGATGCTTACCCATTACCCTGCATAGAGTAGTCTCTTGCTGCATTAAACACTGCTAATTATTTCTCTTCATTAGATCTCACCAGTGGGTATTGGCAGGTCTCCATTGCAGAAGAAGACCGGGAGAAGACAGCATTCGCAACACCAATGGTCCTAGGTGAACTCAACAGCAAGCCATTCGAGTTATGCAATGCACCAGGCACGTTTCAAAGACTCATGGAATGTTGCCTGAGACACCGGAACTTTGAGGCAGGGCTCTTATACCTGGATGACATCATCGTTTATTCCAAAACAATGCGGAACATCTGGAACACCTGGCAGAGGTATTTGCAGCTTTAACAAAGTATGGAATGAAGCTCAAACCATCTAAATGTCACCTGCTGAAACCAAAAGTCCAATACCTCGGGCATGTGGTCAGCGCAGATGGAGTAGCACCAGATCTGGAAAAAGTGACAGCTATCCAAGACTGGCAGAAGCCAACCATCATCAGAGAGGTACGTCAATTCTTAGGTTTGGCTGGATACTACAGAAGATTCATTAAGGGCTACACAAAGATGGCAGTGCCCCTACAAGATCTTCTGGTAGGCCAAACTAGGAAGAGGAGGTCCTTTTAGCCACCATTGAAATTTAGAGAGGAGCAAGAAGACTCTTTCCAGCAGATCAAGCAGGCTCTGACCGGTGATAAAATCCTGGCTTATCCTGACTTTAACTTACCATTCGTCCTTTACACCGACGCAAGTAATGTAGGTTTGGGAGCAGTACTATCCCAGATGCAAGATGGCAAGGAAAGAGTAATTGCCTATGCCAGCAGAAAACTTCGACCCACAGATGGGAACCAGGAAATCTACAGTTCCTTTAAGTTGGAGTTCCTGGTCTTGGTTTGGGCTATAACAGAGCGGTGCAAGCATTACCTGGCAGCTTCAAAATTAACCGTCTTTATGGACAATAATCCATTAACACACCTGGATACCACGAAGGTTGGTGCATTGGATCAATGCTGGATGGCTCGGCTATCAAATTATGACTTTACCATCAAGTACCAGGCAGGCCGTAAAAATGCCAATGCTAATGTCCTCTCCAGAAACCCTCAAGTAAACCTACAAGGATCTGAAAAAGAGGTGGATGACTTGGAGGAAGTAGAACTCCCAGCTTTCAATAGAAAAAGAGAAATGACAGAAGCCAACATCTACCAGAACCGTCAGAATGTTGCACTTAACCCATTGCCTCAGTATGGACGGAAAGAGACACCAGACAGTGATCCGGCAGTGAGCCTAGTGAAGAGGCTGGTAACCCAACCGGATTCCCAACTTGAAAAGAATGCTCCGCCAGAGGCCCAATGCCTGTGGAAAGAAAGAAGCAGGTTTTTGATCTATCAAGATCAATTGTGCAGATGGTATATCAACCCCAGAACACATGAAATGGTATGGCAAGTTGTGGTTCCAAAGAGAGACGTCCAAATGGTGTTAGAAGCATACCATAATGAAGTAGGAAACTTTTGATGGAGAAAACTGGAGATATTTTTACATGAAAGATTCTATTGGATCGGCATGAGATCTACCATAGAGAAATGGTGTAAAAATTGCGGACCATGCTCATTGAGAAGAAAGGACCGTAATAACCAGAAAGCACCACTACAGCCTATCATCACTAAACAGCCATTAGAACTGGTAGCCTATGTAAATAATAATGTCATGTTATGTTTGTGACACCCATGCAGGGATTGCCACAGGACTCACAGGTGCAGGGAAGGATGTACACCTTGGCACACACAAATACAACACCTTCCTTTCTTCTAATGTTCTTTTTATTGAACAGTAGAAAGTATACAATCAGTGAAACATTCCCTCACACAGGGATAGATTTGTAGTAATTTTAACAAAAAACATCAACAATCATAAGAAATTCTTACTATGTGACTTATAAATTGTCTCCTTCCACTGGTTTTTACCTAATAATGAACCAAAAGGAATAATAATGAATTGAAAAAATAAAAACATAAGGCCACTTCACACACACAGATATCTGAGTCCAATATCTGAACAGATCTCTGGTTGCAGTGAAATCATGGATACATTGCTCCATTTTGTGGCTGTGTACAACATGGAGCAATGTGTCCATGATTTCACTGCAACCAGAGATCTGTTCAGATATTGGACTCAGATACCTGTGTATGTGAAGTGGCCTATAGAGAGTAGAGGGGATGAAAGATGGGAAGGGGTCAGGCGTGGGAAAGAAATTGGGAAAGGCAGGGGAGTTTATGGGAGATGAGTCCGTGAGAGGGTTCTCTCTACCATATAAGTCAGTCAGTAGTAGAAATTCTTGTGAATTCCGGGGTTTTCTTGAAGGCATCATAGGCGCTGAACGAAAGGGCCGCTATTTCTGCTGCGTGGTACACAGTATCAATTTCCCGGATTAGTTGAGATTTAGTTGGGATCCGATTCGAGTTCCAGTGAGTGGAAACAAGAAGCCTGCAGGCGGCTATAATGTTGGAAGCTAATCTAGAGATGTATGTCTCCTTTGGCCAAATGAAGGGGTTGAGCAACGCCGAAAGAGTTGTCAGTATCACCTCGCGCTGCAGAACATCTGTAAGCACCTCCGACACTGTCTTCCAATGCTCTTGTATAAGCGGGTATTGACACCATATGTGTAAGTATGTTCCCAAGGCAGAGTCACATCTCCAGCAGGATTCTGGTGTCGGGGAGTGCCATGTATGTAGCAGTACAGGAGTACGATACCACCTCGTTACCACCTTGTAGGAGTTTTCCTGCAGTTTTACACAGGGAGAAGGGCCATGAGATCTTCTATATATTTGTTTAATTTGTTGATCTGAGAACTCAATCTGAAGGTCTCGTTCCCAGAGGCCCAAAAAGTCTCTCTTGACATGTGCGATGTCTAATATGAATTGTTTATAGAGCAGGGATAACACATTGTTGGGAGTTTGCGATTGTGTACATAGTTGCTCAAATAATGTTAAAGGTCTAGAAAAGTTAAATTCCTTCAAATGTTTGTGGACGTAAGCTTTCAGTTTGCCATATTGTATGAAGGAGATGTTTGGCAAAGATTCAGATTTTTGTATTTCCCCATGTGAGAGAAGTGCTCCATCTATCAGTAAGTGATCAATTGGGATGGGATTGCATGTTGACCGTCTTAGGTCTGCGGGGCTGGATATTGAGGACCTCAATGGGAGTTGGCCTATAAGGTCTTGTAGATTTAGAATTGGGGACAATGGGGGCAAAAGCGGGCCGCATTCTTTTTTCCATATATCTGCAACGGCTCTTGTGAAGGTATTTCTATTTGATTTCGATTTGCTGTGAAGATCCGGTAGTATTGCTAATGATCTCAGGGACGTGTGTGACATGGATTCTTTGATTGAGAGCCACAACTTGTGTGTTGGTCTCCTAATCCAGTCTACAATTCTAGTCAACATGGCTGCTTTATAATATTTATGTATGTCCGGTGCACCCATACCCCCACTTATCCCGTGGTAATGCAAGTGTCTGCAACTTAATTCGTTGTTTCTTGTTGTTCCATATGAAGTCATACAACACCTTCCAACCCAGGCCTGAAGGGGGATCTCTACATACTGCGGTAACCAAGATCCCCTATAAAGATCCAGGTCTGAGGAAGGAGTCAGTTCAGTGAAGGTCATTCAAGCCAGGAGTTCAGTCAATCAAGAAAGTTCAGTCAGGACAGAAGGAACTAAAAAGAGCTGGTTGCTGGGACCAAGCCAGATCCAGGAAAGACTGATCCGAGCTGTGCAGCGCCCTAGAGAGAGGGACGTAGGCCAGTGGAAGAGTTAGGAAGAACAGAAGAAGGGAATATAGATAGTTACCCTTAAAGTCAACCTGGAAACCAGAGTCAGTACCTGCTATATTTCCACTTGAAGTAGAGTAATCCTGGACAGACTAGGAGGATTCAGTCCCCCTGAGCTCAGAAGAAAGTAAAGGCTCGAGCTAGACAGAAAGTAGGATCAGGGCCCTATACAAAGCAGGGATCCCAAGAAAAGGTCCTTAATTGCAGCTTTGGAGAAAGGAGGAGAAAGAGAGGCAGATCAAGCTTCAGGCAGATCTCACCCAACCATCGCACACACTGGCAGTGGAGGCCTCACAATTCTCTAAGGTGGACGTCCCAAACTGCACCGGACACTTAGTTACCCTCCTGGACCGTACCTGCCACCCGACATCAGTAAAAAGGTACTGAAACAGAGACTATTGTGTGTATGTGTGTCTGAGTCACCGCTGCCGCCTGCAGCACCTACATAGAGTTGAAAACTACTACTCCTCTCATCCACCCTGCTGACCTGAGGTAAAGCTCCGCTTGTGGGGAGCTGTACTATCACTGCTGCATCACCATCAACTCAGCGGCCGGCTGCAGCCACATTACCACATTACCAGGTACCACAGGTGGCATCACGTTTCCTTATCCCCTAGTTCCCCCTCATCCCCATCAGCCAATTGAGTGCCCAGGGCACAGAACCGGGACCCGACCATCTGTAATCCACCACCAAAGCCACCGTCCCGGTATCCGAGTCACCCTTTCCCTGCTGGACCGACTCAAGAGCACTTAGGAGCTCTGCTAGCAACAGAAATTGACATTAACTTTAACACTGCCAAAGGAAATAAACATGTTTAATATAAAGTCTCAGTAACAGAATGAGATTCAGGTCCCAAACTTGTCACAAATATCTGAGACAAACATGGCACAAATACTCAAAGTCTCATAATTAGGTTGTATTCTTAAAGCTACAATTCTCCCTTTTCTCTATACTTTTCATTGTGTCACCATTTGATGAATTCTGAATAAAGATGAGCGGATCCATTGAAGTTTAAGTTCTGGGGGTTCAGCTAAGCTTTATATAAAGTTATCTTCTGAATTAGATATGAGCTAACTGGACTGTAAAGTTTTTAAGTCTTTTAAAGTTTTAAAGAACTACAAGGCAATGTGTCCCAGCTGTGTGGATCACCCTCACCACCTCCAGAGGCATTTAACTGGAGCATTGCCATGTGGGGTCACCTACCCACTCCTAGCAACTATCCAACAAGGCATCAACCACTCCATTCTTTTGACTGATGCACGAAAGGTAAGTTGGGGGCATTTAAACAGGAAAAGGGCATGAGTTCCTAGTAGAACATGGCAGCAAATATTAGTGCTATGTCAACCATGCTGCCCTGAAGTGTGACGATCTTCCCCAAAGACTACGCATGATGTATGTTGGGGATGAGGTCACATTCATGAAGGTACAGGGCATTAAGGGTTGGTTTGCAGTTGGCATATGCTGGGTTGGCACTGCTGCCCAATTTGAGAAGTGGCAGGAGGAGGACGACCTGGAGAGAATTTGGCATTAGGTGCAGCCAAAGTGTCTCTTGGTTGGACAGCCAGATGTACCCAAACACACAGGGCATGGACATGTTCCCCAAGGTTGTCAATGTCCTGTCTGTCATAGAGGGGGTGGTCGTCCCCTAATTCATCCATCATCCTCTCCAGCTGTGGCATAAATGGAATGTGCTTGGGGCAGGTGGTGGTAGAGAATAGAGAATGCGCCAAGAGGAGTAACCCCGGAGATCCCCCAAGACCTTCTGGCTGCAGACTACCATCCTAAGCCATGCCCAACATCCAGGGCATGGTAAAAAAAGGAAATAAACATGCCCAGTGGACCTTTCAAAAGGCATGTCAGTGAGTCTGTGACACAGTAACCTGTCCTTTACATGGCATTGATTTTTGGGACTTGTTTTATTTCCAGTTTTTGTTGCTTTCAGTATGACATGTTTTTGTTAATTATTTGTCTATACTTTGTATATTGGTAAATTGTTATGTCTGTGACTTATAGTCTGTGAATAAATAGTAAAGTTTTTTGAGTTCACTCCTTGTGTGCTGGACTGTATCTGCAAACGGGTGTTTTGATACTGCCCTACAGAGGCTGGCAAACAAGCCACTGGCCTCTGGCCTGAAGGTGTGAGGTATGGAACTGCACGACACTACACCGACTCCAGTGGAACAGGTCTCTCCAAGTGCACTAGTCAAGGGCCGCAAATATTGCATGCCTTAAGAATTTCTGTAGCATTGCACAGGGTGCTAGAATCATCCATTGCCTCAGCAGGTGATGAAATTAGCACCTGTACAATGCAAAGAAAATCCAGAAAACTGTTTTCAGACCTTGAAGACTGTAGTTGACCACCCCTGCTCTTGAGGTCTCTGTAGAAATAGCCAGGGAGCAAGAGGAATCCTTTCTCTGGACCCTCTTAGGCCCTGTGCCCATGGTGTGTTGTTTGGTGTGTTTTTTTAAGCAGATTAAAAATGTGCATTAAAATCTGCATGTCTATCCTGAGGCCACCAAAGTGTAGGAAAAGTCAGATGTGCTGTGACCACATTGTTTTTTTTTGTTTCCTTGTACATGTGGTTCAGTTTTCTTTTTTCTGCCACAAAATCTGCAAAAAAAATACACATTGGCACAAGACTTCAGAACTCTCATAAACTTTGCTGGCTTCAGGACAGGCATGCAGATTCTCAAAATCTGCTTCTACAAAACATCAAACAACATGGAGAGGCCATAGTGGGATTCACTGCTGCATGATGCTGGCTGTGTAACCTGACATAAAATAAATAATGGTGAAAAAGGTTTTCGACTCCACCATATTTTTAATTGCCAAACAAGGTTAGGCCTCTTTCACTCATCCGTGCAAACATGCACATGTGAGAGAGGCTGTTTCTGTGGGGCTGTCAGTCTGTGGGTCTAGCAGTGTGTGACATACCTATGTTTTCCATGTGACATCCGGATAGCATATGAACAGCAAGTCACTGTAAACTAACCTGTCTCCAGCACTGCCTGTACCCAGAAGTGAGAGGGACACGAGCATTGCTGGAGTCAGGTAAGTCTAAAATTCTTTATTTTTCCACTTGAAACTTTTTGCTACAGTCCATGCACATGGATTAAATCTGTTTGCGGGACGTTTTTTTTTTGCATAGACCCATTGACCTGAATGGATCCGTGGGTCCGTGCTGCCAGCCAAAAATGGACATGTCCCTGTGTGGAGCACACAGACACACTTCTGCTCCACACAGAGACACGGTCCACGCAGAATCACGGACATGTGAAAATGTCCATAAATTAACATTGTCTCCATATGTCTGTGTCTACGTCATGTGTCGGCATGGACTGCACACATACTGGAGGCACGGATGCATGAAAGAGACCTTAAGGTAGGTAGCTGAGGGCTGGTATTTTCAGAGCGGTAAGGGCCATTCATTATTGCCCCCCACACTATAGAAAAGCATCCCACAGCTGCCCCAAAAATTGGTGCACTAATTGAAGCATCAATTTCTACCGCTTTACACAGTTCTTCCACTTGCCATGTAGCGGTGGATAACTGGGTAATAAGGGGTTAATGGCAGCTTTGTATTGCCAGCTGGCATTAAGCCTGAAATTCTTAATGTTAGGCCAATGTTACACCTGGCCATTAGTAAATAGTAAAGAAGACACAACACAGAGAGAAAACATACTATTAGACATAAAAACACACATGTGTCTGGAATTCATCTTTATTACTACCTCATACCCACCCTTGATCTTGATCCTCTGCGATGTTTTCTTGATTGCAGGCTGTGATGAAGAACACAGCATCCTTTCACCACAGCCTCTAAACATTGAAAGATTGAGCCGCCAGCTCCGTTTTTATGGGGGACACACTATAATGCCAGGTTGATTACCATACAGTGATGTGTACAAAAGGGGTGGGGATCGCCTTAGTATTGCACAGGTGATAATTGAATCATCTGCATAGGTGATGATTCCAAACCCTGTGCAATGCTAAAGAACTCCTGAAAACATGACCTGCTTGCAGCCCTTGAGGCCTGGAGTTCCACACCTCTGGTGTATAACAACCAAGCACAGACAGATTGTAGAAATGCAGTCTGATGGCAACAGTGTCGCAGAGCATCAGTGTCTGTGACTAGCTGTTGCCGGTCAGTGAAGTGAATATGCTTGAAGCTCCATGGGCGGGAACAGAAGTAAGTGAGAGGGAGAGCAGACCCACTAGCAAGCAAGAAGCAGGAGACTGGTAAGATGATCTGTGTGTGTTTTTGTGTGTTTGTCAGCTTTTGTACACCTTTAAAGGTGTTTTCTATGTGTTTCATGTTGCCTGCCATTCATTTCAATGGTGTTTGGAAAATTCAGCAAATGTTTCTCGAATAATTCGTCAAACACTCCACATTTGACGAACAAATTTGAATTCGAACACCCTGGTGTTCGCTCATCTCTATTTGGTATGAACACCAAACTTTAAGTTGATTTCACTCATCCCTACTCCTCATGAGACACCTGCTACCAATGACCCTTTATCATAACTGAGATTCTCTAATATTTTAATTTAGACTATAATACCCTTCAAAGTCATTAAAATAATGTGTGTACAGAAACCAATAATAAAGCAGCCAGACAAGCGGAGTCATGTATATGGTTACATACAAGTATATATTGCTATTAAAGTCTCATTCAGTCACCCACATACACTGGTACACATATATACCCAATATATATCCAATTATTGTCGTGATAGAATTAATATATAGAATAAATTGAAACATTTCAATTAGGGATGGGCGAATCCTGAAATACTCAGAATCGCTGCGAGTCCAGCGAGTCCGAATAGTAAAATGTACTTTTGCATTGTATCTATACAGATGCACTACAAATGTACCCTAAAAGTTAATCTAAGGGGTTAAAAACAATAAACATTCATACTCACCTTCTGTGGGGCCTGTACCTTATGTACCGGGACCGGTACCGAAGACCTCCGGACGTCACAAGACCTCAGATCACCGGGAGAAGATGGGCTGAAGGACCTGTGAGATTTCAGCCAATCAGCACGCGGCTAGCGGTCACATGGGTTTGTCACGTGGCCGCACTGCCAGCCAATGAGCGATCTGGCCAATCTGATTGCCTGGCAGTGCGGCCACGTGACAAACCCATGTGACCGCTCTGCCGCATGCTGATTGGCTGAAATCTCACAGGTCCTTCAGCCCATCTTCTCCCGGTAATCTGAGGTCTTGTGACGTCCGGAGGTCTTCGGTACCGGTCCCGGTACGTAAGGTACAGGCCCCACAGAAGGTGAGTATGAATGTTTATTGTTTTTAACCCCTTAGATTAACTTTTAGGGTACATTTGTAGTGCATCTGTATAGATACAATGCAAAAGTACAGGTTACTATTCGGACTCGCTGGACTCGCAGCGATTCTGAGTATTTCAGGATTCGCCCATCCCTTTAGGGTACTTTTGTAGTGTATCTGTATAGATACACTGCAAAAGTACAGGGACTCGCTACCCCCGAGTAATTCCTAAGGAAACTCGGCGAGTAGCGAGTCCCCCGAGTCTGCTACTATTCGGGCGAGTCCCGAATAGTAGCGAGTAGATTCGCCCATCCCTAATTTCAATTTTAAGTTTAATACTACAACCTGAAAGGCACAATGCCATTTACATCATTCTTCTTTGGCTATACACACAGTACAGTCCCTATAGCCAATTTCATATACATACTGCAATCATCATGGCATTAAAATGCAATCTAATTTTGAGCATTCAATCATTCACAGAACAGTTTGTTGTACATATGCTCTAACTTCATCGACCCTTTAGGATTTAGTGCTATCTGTTCTATGAACCAAAGCACTCATTGATAAAAGCACATATGGAAGGTCCATTTATATTATTTGTTTCCTTCATTATCAGTGGCTGCGTACAACATGAAGAGTCTCGTATGTCTCATGCTAAGCTACATCTATTATATATATATTGTACAGTGATCAGTTTCCTAACATCTGACTAGACTCTTATGTCCCTTAGTATTTACACTCCCTGACAAAAGTTATGTCGCTTATCCATGTTATGTAAATAAAAGCTTACAACCTGATGTTAAATTAATCCATTGGTTGTATAAATTACTCTTTTGAAAGCTGAAACCCTCCCAAATGTGGTTTAGATTAAGAACATAAATTGGCATCAATGCTGAAATATTGATCATTTAAAGAACACAGAATGATCAGATTTTGGCAAGACAAAAGTTTTGTCGCCCACAGAAAGTAATGTGATATTCAAACAAATAGTTAACTGAAAATACAAATACGGTATATGCTGCATAACATTGGTGAATGAAGGGTTTCAGCTGTCAAAAGAGGAATTTATACAAGAAATTGATACATTTAACATCAGGTTATAAGCTTTTATTTAGATAACATGGATAAGCGACATAACTTCTGTCAGGGAGTGTAGAACTATTTATCTATAGACCACTAGCTTTGTCACAATAACACATATTGAGGGTCCAATTATCATGTGCATTATTCATGTCCCTCATCATTAATGACTATGGTGTGAGTATTAAGTCTACCATCTCTCCATGTGTGTATCCTCTATCATAGATTTATCTTTATTGTGACTGCCATCAGCTATTAGTTTTTTTCAAACAATGGCATTGTCCACACACCTGCACTGTCAGTATTTAGCGCTTCTGTGCTAAATACTTAAGGGCCTGTCACACGTGTCAATGTCGCCCGGGATATCGCTCATGCGTCACAAATTATTAATCGCCTGAGCGATGTGGAATTATCGCAGGTAAGATGTCACACGCGTCAATATGACCCAGCGATACATAGTAACATAGTAACATAGTTTTTAAGGTTGAAGGAAGACTTTAAGTCCATCTAGTTCAACCCATAGCCTAACATGTTGATCCAGAGGAAGGCAAAAAAAACCCCATGTGGCAACACTAAGCTCCACATTGGGGGAAAAAATTCCTTCCTGACTCCAGATACGGCAATCAGACTAATTCCCTGGATCAACGCCCTATCAAAGTATCTAGTATATATAACTGGTAATATTATAGTTTTCAAGAAAGGCATCCAGGCCCTTCTTAAATGTTAGTAGTGACTCACTCATTACAACATCATGTGGCAGAGAGTTCCATAGTCTCACTGCTCTTACAGTAAAGAATCCGCGTCTGTGATTATGATTAAACCTTCTTCCCTCCAGACGTAGAGGATGCCCCCTTGTCCCAGTCTCAGGCCTAAGAGTAAAGAGATCATTAGAAAGGTCTCTGTACTGCCCCCTCATATATTTATACATTATTATAAGATCACCCCTAAGCCTTCGTTTTTCCAAGCTAAATAACCCCAAGTGTAATAACCTGTCTTGGTATTGCAGACCCCTTAGTCCTCTAATGACTTTTGTCGCTCTTCTCTGGACCCGCTCTAGTTCAGCTATGTCTTTCTTATACACCGGAGACCAGAATTGTACACAGTATTCTAAGTGTGGTCGCACTAGTGACTTGTATAGAGGTAAAATTATGTTCTCCTCATGAGCATCTATGCCTCTTTTAATACATCCCATTATTTTATTTGCCTTTGCAGCAGCTGCCTGACACTGGCCACTAAATGTGAGTTTGTCATCTACCCATACACCCAGGTCTTTTTCAGTGACAGTTTTGCCCAGTGTTTTACAATTAAGCACATAATTATACCTTTTGTTTCCTCTGCCCAAGTGCATGACTTTACATTTATCCCCATTAAAGCGCATTTGCCATTTAGCAGCCCAAGCTTCTAGTTTACATTAATCCTCCTGTAATATAAAATTGTCCTCCTCTGTATTGATTACCCTGCAGAGTTTAGTGTCATCTGCAAATATTGAGATTCTACTCTGTATGCCCCCTACAAGGTCATTAATAAATATATTAAATAGAAGCGGGCCCAACACTGACCCCTGTGGTACCCCACTGTTAACTGTGACCCATTCTGAGTGTGTTCCATTAATAACCACCCTTTGTTTCCTATCACTAAGCCAGTTCTTAACCCACTTACACATATTTTCCCCTATCCCCATTGCCCTCATTTTATGTATCAACCTTTTGTGTGGCACCGTATCAAAAGCTTTTGAAAAGTCCATATACACCACATCCACTGCATTTCCTTGGTCCAGTCCAGAACTTACTTCTTCATAGAAGCTTATTAGATTAGTTTGACAGGAACGGTCCCTCGTAAAACCATGTTGATAATGGGTCATGAGGTTATTTTTCTTCAGATACTCCAGTATAGCATCTCTTAGAAAACCCTCTAGGATTTTACCCACAGTAGAGGTTAAGCTTACTGGCCTATAATATCCAAGTTCAGTTTTTGTCCCCTTTTTGAATATTGGCACCACATTTGCTGTACGCCAGTCCTGTGGTACAGACCCTGTTATTATGGAATCTTTAAATATTAAAAATAATGGTCTATCTATGACAGTACTTAATTCCTGCAGCACTCTGGGGTGTATCCCATCTGGGCCCGGGGATTTGTCAATTTTAGTGATTTTTAGACGATGCCGTACTTCCTCTTGGGTTAAGCAGGTGACGTTTAATTGAGAATTTTTGTTATCACTGATCATATTGTCTGTCATGGGATTTTCTTGTGTAAATACTGTTGAAAAAAAGTCATTTAGCATATTTGCTTTTTCCTCATCCACCATTTCACCCAGACTATTTTTAAAGAGGCCAACACCATCATTTTTTAGTTTCTTACTATTTATGTAGTTAAAAATATTTTGGGATTCTTTTTACTTTCTCTGGCAATGTGTCTCTCTGTCTCAATCTTTGCTGCCTTGATTTGCTTTTTACAAATGTTATTTAATTTTCTGTATTTATTTAATGCTTCATCACTACCTACTTGCTTTAATTCCCTAAATGCTTTCTTTTTGTCACATATTGCACTTCTTACCGCTTTATTTAGCCATAGTGGTTTCCTCCTATTTCTAGCATGCTTATTCCCATAGGGTATATATTGTGCACAGGTCCTATTCAGGATGCTAATAAACATCTCCCATTTGTGTTGTGTACTTTTATGTCTCAGGACATCGTCCCAGTTTATTGCACTAAGATCATCTCTCAACCGTTGGAAATTTGCCTTCCTGAAGTTTAGTGTCCTTGTGGCCCCTCTACTACACGTCTTAGTAAAGGATACTTGAAAGCTTATTAAGTTATGATCACTATTACCCAAGTCACCTCCAACCCGTATATTTGATTTGCGGTCTGGCCTGTTGGTTAATATTAGGTCCAGCAGTGCCCCCCTTCTTGTTGGGTCCTGAACCAGTTGTGAAAGGTAATTGTCTCTTATAGTTTTCAAAAACTTATTACCTTTGCTGGAACTGCAGGTTTCTGATCCCCAATGTATTTCAGGGTAGTTGATGTCGCTATCTTGCGAGCGATTTTATTTAGTCGCTTGTACGTTGTCAAAATAGAAAATACATCGCTGAGTTTAGTGTCACACGCAGCGATGCACAAGGTCTACTGAGCGATGAGCGACAGGTTTTACGTCTGGCAGTGAAACCTGCGATCGGCGATCAGCGACATATCGCTGGTTGCATCGCTTGGTCACACGCTTCAATGTCGCTCCTGCGTCACTTTTACGTCGCTCGAGCGACTGAAAATCCGTGACGTACGAGCGACATTGACAGCGATATCGACGCGTGTGACATCCCCTTTAGATTTTGTGAGAGAAGTGCAGGTGCGTGTGTGCAGGAGCTTTCTGCAGACGCTGTCCCTGGTTACCCGATGTGTGTTGTGGTAACCAGTTCATACAGCAGGCTGCCTAGTGTCCGCTTATTGCAAGCGCACAGGGAAATGCTGCTAGCAAACACCAAACACTCTATGAGGTTCCTGCCAAGTCAATGTGATTTAAGGAGCACTTGCAACCAAATCATTTATTCCATCATCCAGTATAAGTATTGGTCCCTGAAGAAGACTTGCTTGAAACACGTGTCGGGGTAGCCCCTGAACACGTGTCATAACCCCACAGTATGGGTGAGTTGTGGGCTCTGTAGTAGGCTAGCAATTTGTTTTTTTATGGTATTTATTTATATTTATATTGTACCATGTTTGATATTGTAACTGCCTATAATTGTATCCTGCTGTGGGGGTCTGTGACCGGTTCACCCTCTTTGTAACCCTCCTTGGTTTTATGTATGTTCCCAGTATTTTTATTGATTCACTGATATTACAATAAATGTGTGCACTTGCAATTTGGTGAATCCTTGGACTCTTTATACTGGGGTTTGTAGCTATGGAACTCTGGTCTCAGGTTGATTAAGTATTGGCCAGTATGCCTGAAACAAATCCCTATCTCCTTTCCACTTATTGTTATATATCCCAGTTATCTGGATCCATTGTCTTTCTTACAATCTTTCTTTCGGGACCAAGACTTCAAACCTTGATGTGGCTGCTGCATGCTGAAATGTATTTTCGGATATCCTCATCACTGAAATCTCTTCAGCTCTCCAGCTTGAGTCCTGAAATCCTTAAATGATGAACAATTACTTCTGAGCCACAAACATGCCATGTAGAAATACCTATCTTTAAAGGATTAAGTTGATGACTATTGCATTCCAGAAGACTGTTCATCGCTGTTGTCTTTCTGAAGACGTTAGTTAGAAGGCTACTGTCTACCTGTTTTATAATCCTAAAATCTAGAAAGGAGATCTCTTTCTGATAAATCTCTGATGTAACTCTTTTGTGCCTGTCCATAAATTCATAACATCATTGATGTACCGTAGCCACACTGAAATTTAATTAATCTATCTCACAGAGGAGATGACTCTCAGGAATCCATAGATTCTAGTTGACTGTATGCATTAACAATAGTTTCTCAACTTAAATTGTTTTTACAGATTTTTAGGGGTGTTATATTCTCAAATACTATAAGAGATATGATAGAGTCTAAGTTAAAGGGGTTGTCCGAGCTTTTGCTATAATTCATGTGTATCTAGGCTGTTAAATGTTGTCAATTTGCAATATACACGCTGTCAACATTTTGCAGGATTACCTAGATATCACATATTTGCGACTGTAGGAGAAAGTCTAGGGGACGTGTTTGTGCATGTAAATGGAAACTGGTCATTTCCTCCCAGTCTCCTACAATCACGCCCCCTCCCCTTTTCACAGTATGGCTAGCCACCCCCAGGATCCTACAGCCTCTCACACCCCCTCTCCTACTCTCACATGAACATTTGTGCATTTGGGGGTAGCGTTTAAAGCATAGGTTTTGGCAGGCTTAATGCGGTGCTACCGCCATGGTAGCGCCGCGTTAATGCTGCCAATGCTTATGGTGACGTGGCCCCTAGTGCGGCACAAATGCCAGCATCTGACTGAAATCTCGCTTTATTTCCTAACAAGTCTTTTCTCGTGTTAGGAAAAAACGCGAGATTTCAAACAGATGGCCGCGTTGGAGCCATGCTACAGACCATGGCTCCATAGGGTAACATTGGCAGCGTTAACGCGGTGCTACCATGGCAGTAGCACCGTGTTTATGCTGACAAAGTCTACATTTTTAAATGCTACCCCCTTAGCGCGCCGCAAACGATAATGTGGCCATAGGGAGAATTGTGCTTGTGCAAATCGTACAGAAATCCTCTGTAAAACCCAAAAGCTCTTGTGAGAGCTACCAGTATTGAAGAACTAAGGGACTGTATTGCAAGGAGACAGGCAGGAGCATTACAGTACCACATAGTACAGTCAGCAATATTTAAGCTCCTCTAAGAGCTAAAAGTATAAGGTCAGGGAGTAGTGACAGTTTTCCCAGCTATTTTGGGGTCACATTTACCCCTGCAGGCCAATATTTTGGGTGCCGTTGCATTGCTGTGTTCACACTGAATAGCATGCACGGTACTGCACGACTGACACGCCACCAGCACCGCTGTCTTGTGTGGTGACTGGTGCACATAATATATTACCTTAAAGCTCAGGGCAATTTTTCTGGTGTAGTTGCAGTGCTGTGTGTAAAACACAAAGCAGTACGAGGCTGTAGTGCTACTTTCCACAATGCACTTACGGCTCCTTGTTCCCCAATATCTGCATCTGAACATCTGCAGCTATGTCAGAAAAACCCCAAATTCCTAAAAAGGCTGTTGTGAAGGGAAAGGGACAGGGACTTGGACGTGGGCGTGGGGATGTTAGTGGTGCCAGACAAGTCACAGAGTCTGTGAGACAGAAAAAGGTTGATGCATCTATGTTCCTGACAAAATTTCCCAGTCTGGAACATAAACAGGTCTGGAAGCCAGAAGAGCAAGAGCAGATACTGACTTGGATGGCTGATAAGTCCTCCACAAATTTTTCTAGCAGCACCCAATTGTCCACGACCACACAGTCTCCTGTCCAAAGATACCCTATTCTCAACCTGTTCCTAATTTATCACCCCGTCAAGAGTCACAGGAAACATTTCACCCCAACCTTGGCCACTTCAAGGATCCATATCCTTTTGTTGCCTATGGCCTCTCTCCGGGCGACATTGAAGAGGAACGTGAGGAGGTATCGTTTGCTCATGGCTAAATATTTGATAACCCATGGCCACAAGAAAGCCACTTTCATCCACGTAATATACTGGGTGAAGAGGTGGAGGATGATGGTGATGACACACAGTTGCCATCTGGCCTGCCGATAACATCAAGACGGAAGGAGAATGACATGGATGACGAGATGGTCGATGATGAGACCACCGATATGACCTGGAAAGCTGGCACGCATAGCCAGCACAGCAGCGCAGAGGAAGAAGGTGGATACGTAGCACCAACAAAGGCACCAAGGGCTCTGGTTTGAGCAGAGTGCGAAGTGAATCAACTTTTGCCAAGAGCAATCTCTCTGTGTCCCAAGTAAAGGCAAGGGTGCATTCAGCCGTTGTCTGGAAATTTTTTCAGATAGTCCTTCTGAACCAAATGTTGTCATCTGTAGCATCTGCCATACGAAGATGAGCAGAGGCCAGGGCAAAGGCAACCAAAGCACCACCAGTATGCAGAAACACATGGTTAAGTTTAGCACCCTAGTGGGTGGGTGGAACAACAGGGTACCAAATCGGTGTCTGCGGGTCAAACCACTGCCATGTCGCCTGTGGTCCGTCCTTCCCAATCTGCTGGGCAGGAAGCAGGTGATCATACCTCTTGCTCACAAGCTGCGGTTGCACAGACACTGGACATAACAAGCTCATACACTTGTTTGTCCTAGCCAAGTGTCTAGCCAAGTGTCCAGTTGTCCATGTCCCAGATATATGAAAAGAGGTGTAAATACCAAGCCACGCACCCACAAGCACAAAAACTGAACGCATTTACCATGTTATTAGCCATGGAGATGTTGCCGTATAGGCTTGCGGTAAAACAGTCTTTTCATGATATGTTGGCTGTGGCTGCCCCACGATACTCGGTTCCCATGCAGCACTATTTTTCCGGTGTGCCGTCCCCGAGTTACACTAGCACGTCTTAACCAATATAAAGCATGCTGTCACCAACGCCGTAACCAGGAAGGTCCACCTTACAACATACACGTGGACAACTACTTGTGGAAAGGGACGATACATCTCTGTCACGGCACACTGGCTTAACCTGGTGGAGGGTGGGACAAAGACTCAAACATCATATATCCTAGCCATACCACGAATAGCGGGTCCAACCTCAATCAGGGTTTCTCTGCCTCATCATATACGTCCTGTCTCCCCTCTTCCTCCTACTTCTAAGCCTCATCATCCTATGCTGAATTACCCTCCACATCACTCCCAAGTTGGGAGCTGTGCAGAAGCGCATCAGCAAAGCAGCAACACCCTCTGCTGAAGATCATCTGCTTTGGTGAAATACCACATACTGTAGCAGACCTGTGGCAAGGAATAAAACAACAGACCGATCAGTGGCTATTCCCACTGCAACTCCAACCCGGTCTTGTTGTCTGCAATAATGGGCGTAACCTGGTGGCTGCTTTAAAGCTCAGGAAGCTGATACATGTGCCATGCATGGCTCAAGTACTGAACCTAGTTGTGCAGAAATTTATTAAAACATACCCTGACGAGCCGTACCTACTTGAGAAGCTGTACTGTATATGTGCCCATTTCCGCCATTCCTCAACTGCTGTTGCCGTTCTTGCAGCGCTTTAAAAGCAATTGCATTTGCCAAACCACCGACTCATTTGCGACCTGCCAACATGGTGGAACTCAACATATCATATGTTGGCAAGGATAAGTGAGCAGCAGAGGGCACTTGCTAAATACTAGCTTAAACATGCCCGTCAGACTGAGACTCGGCCAAGACACATAACAACTGTAGAGTGGGTGTGGATCGCTGACATTTGTGAGGTGCTTTTTAACTTTGAGTACTGCACCAAGCTTGTGAGCGGTCATTAAGCTATTATTAGCGTAACCATCCCTATGCTATGTCTGCTGAAAGAATCGCTGCATAATCTAAAAATTAAATCTTTGAGTGCCCAGCAGCTGGGTATAGAGCAAGAATTCACAATGGGTGATCCTACCCAGCCCAGCCAATCTCATCAGGCAAGATTGGGGATGAAGATGATGAAGAAGATGAGGAGGGAGAGGACTTCTATTTCAATAGTACTGAGGGATCCCCTCATGCTACAGAGGGAAACCCAACCCCAGCTTCATGTCTATCCAGCATGGGTGGGCTGGAGAGGAGGAGGTGGAGGAGGAGAGTCAGTGGGAGGAGAGCATGGGTATTGTTCCTCCTTCTGGGATCATAGAACATTTGCCTCTTTGCAGCTTGGCACACATTGCACACTTCATACCTAACTGTCTGTGCCAAGACCCTCACGTGATCCAGATTTTCAACAGCAGCCTATACTGGTTGGCCACCTTTCTAGACCTACAGTACAAGGACAAATTTCCTTTGCTACTGTTGCAATCACCAAAGGGTTCCACAATTGAATCCTTCAAGAGTGCCGTTGTCGATCATTTTTTGGCAACATCACCCTTAGACACTGCTGCTAGCAGAGAAACCAGCTCTGTTCAACAGCATGCATTAATGAGGAGAGACATGCCCAGCAGGTCCAAAAGAGATGGTGGTAAAATGTCCACAAACTGGGCCATCTTCAATAAACTGGCTCATCAGTAAGGGCTAGCTGGACCCGTAACAATGTCAAGGAGGAAAATGTTGCACAAGAAGGTCAACAACTATCTAAGGGACCATATCTGTGTCCTTCCTGATGCTTCTGTTCCATTTAATCACTGGGTATCCAACTGCATAGTTGGCCAGACCTCTTCTTATATGCCTTGGAAGTGCTGGCCTACCCTGCTGCTAGTGTGATGTCAGAGCGCGTTTTTAGTGCAGCTGGGCAATCATAACAGATACACGCACACGGCTGACTACAGAGAATGCAGACAGGCTGACTCTGATAAAATTCAACAAGGGCTGGATTTCGCAAGAGTATTTAAGCCCTCCTGATGACATCATTACAACCTAAAGTCACCCAAAAAGTTATTTTAGGCAATTGGTGATCACATCCATCACTTCCCATACAAACCCTTTTTCTTCTTCTTACACATGGTTTCAACTCCTGCTTCTGCCACATGTACTTCATGGTAAATAAGCTAAAACCAATGTTCCATTAATTAACTTTTCCCATCGGAGGCACTTGTGATGAGACCCTCCTTTCTTCATGAACCATAATACAGCCCCTTGGGCTAATTTTTGGAGACACTATGGTTATGCCAGCACATTGGGCACTGCAATAACTATGCTAGCAGTCCTAGTAGTCCAAGCCTCAGAATTTTTTGGCCCTTGAGGCCTGCTTTCTTCATCAACCATGATACAGCCCCATGAGCTACTTTTTGGAGACACTATGGCTATGCCTGGACATTGGGCACTGCAGCTACTGTGCTAGTAGTCCTAGCTTCATAATTGTTTGGCCCTTGAGGCCTGCTTCCTTCATCAACCATGATACAGCCCCTTGGGCTAATTTTTGGAGACACTATGCCTGCACATTTTGCAGTGGCAGTGGAACAACAATGACAGTAGTCCAAGCTTTATAATTGTGAAGCCCTTGTGATGATGATGATGATGATGATGGGTGGCTTCTTCCTGTGTTAACCATCACACAGCCCCTAGGGCAGATCGGTCTCTTTACTCTACTTACACACTGAGCTATCAGAAGATCGCCTCCATCATCACTTACTCTTATGGTAATCATGCGCCCATTTCAGCCTTTTCCTCAGCCCCAGACTGCTTTTTTGGGTCCAGCAGACAATTACTCGCATTTCCCATTGACTAACATTGTACTCGCTACTCGTACCGAATACCCAAGTATTACGATCTACTCAGTACGAGTATAGGGAGTCCAAGGATTTGACTACTCGCTCATCCCTAGTTAGTACCTAATGGTACACCCTTTTGCAAGTATTACAACTTGTAAATTCTTTCTTTCTTGTTTGAGGGATTTTCATCCATTCTTCCTTGGAAAAGTCTTCCAGTTCTGTAAGACTCCTGGGTCATCTTGCATGCACTTAACTTTTGAGTAGGGATGGGCGAATCTACTCGCTAGGACTCGTTACTCGGCGAGTAGTAAGGGACTCGCAGGACTCGGTACTCGGCGAGTTTCCCAGTGATGACTCGCACGAGTCCAATGCAAATCAATATCAATCCTAGTTTTGTCAGAAAGGCTGACAAAACTAGGATTGCCATTGTTTGCATTAGACTCGTGCGAGTCATCACTGGCTACTGTGCCAGTGATAGCAGGGAAACTCGCAAAGTAACTGCTGTTTCTTTGTGAGCCGAGTCCAGCTGTCTTCTCTGTGCAGCTCCAGGGTCCTAGAACCCGCCTGCTCACAGACATGATGTAGCAGTGCTGAGATTATTCTCAGTCTGCTCATTCCCTGTGCATGTAGCAGAGAGGACATCGCGTTTTGGACTACGTCGGACGGAAGAGGATTTTTTTAATTAAAGATGGAGTCCCTAATGGCTTTTTTTTTTTATTTCAAATAAAAAATTTTCTCTGTGTTTTTTTAACCCTTTATTGGAGATTCTTAGTGGCTGGGTCAAACGTGGCCTGACATTAAGAATCTCGGGCTTAATACCAGCTTGTATAACAAAGCTGGTATTAACCCCTTTATTACCCAGCGTGCTACCGCCACCAGGGCCGCTGGAAGAGCGGGGTTCAGCGCCAGAGGATGGCGCTTCAATGAACGCGCCATCTTCTGGGGCGGCTGCGGGCTGCAATTTGCAGCGGGGGGTGCCCAGAAAGCTTGGGCATCCCTGCGCTGCGGATTCCAGCCCTCAGCTGCTTAGCTGTACCTGGCTAGACATAGAAATTGCGCGGAGCCCCACGCATTTTTTTTAAATTATTTAATGAATTTCAGAGTCAGAGTCTCAGAGTCAGAGTCAGAATCTCAGAATTTCATGAAATAATTTAAAAAAAATGCGTGGGGCTCCGCGCAATTTCTATGTCTAGCCAGGTACAGCTAAGCAGCTGGGGCTGGAATCCGCAGCGCAGGGATGCCCAAGCTTTCTGGGCACCCCCCGCTGCAAATTGCAGCCCGCAGCCGCCCCAGAAGATGGCGCGTTCATTGAAGTGCCATCCTCTGGCGCTGAACCCCGCTCTTCCAGCGGCCCTGGTGGCGGTAGCACGCTGGGTAATAAAGGGGTTAATACCAGCTTTGTATTATCAGCTGGCCCTAAGCCCAAAATTTATGGTGGTCACGCCAGTATTAGACATGACCGCCATGAATTTCTATTAAATTGTTTTAAAAAAAACACAACACAAAGAAAATTTTTTATTAGAAATAAAAAAAAAAGCCATTAGGGACTCCATCTTTAATTAAAAAAATCCTCTTCCGTCCGACGCAGTCCAAAACGCGATGTCCTCTCTGCTACATCCCCTGTGTATAGATATAGATCTCTATGCACAGGGAATGAGCAGACTGAGAACAATTTCAGCTCTGCTACATCAGGCAGCAGGCAGGCTCTAGGACCCTGGAGCTGGCAGCCAGCACAGAGGAGAAAGCAGGACTCTTATCTGTGCGAGTCAGTGATTACTTACAAAGTAAACGAGCAATGCAAATAAATGACAAAACTAGGATTGCTTCAGGCTGAAGCTTCCGACACACATCTGCGATTTGTAAATCTCACACTACTCGCTATTACTCGCTTCCCCATTCATTAACATTGGACTCGCTAGACTCGCAACGAGTAGCGAGTCCTGGGCTCGGACTCGCTAGAGTCAAGCGATTCCGAGTAATTTAGGATTCGCCCATCACTACTTTTGAGGTCTAGCCACAGATTTTTAAAGGGAAATTGTCAGGTCGCTTTACGCCTCTCTCCTATCAATACCTATCCCTGCACCTTGGTAGCTGTTCCCTAACCATCCCTGTCTGACCTAAAGGGGCCCGATCATATCCGGCGGGGAGCATTGTGGGCCTAATCATGTGAGTGAGTCACTACTAAAATTTAAGAAGGGCCTAGATCCCTTTCTTGAAAAGTTTAATATTACCGGTTATGTATACCATATTTTTCAGATTATAAGATGCACTTTTGTTTCCCCCAAACTGGGGGGGGAACTGGGGTGCGTCTTAAAATCTGAATCTTAAAAAAGAAAATCTTATGAGGGTGAATGTGGGGTGCCTGATGCGGTTTCACGGGGCCAGGGAGGTTGGGGGCTAAGGCAGGAGCTGTGGGGGTGAAACACCAGTCTTCGGTGGGTGCCGCCATTATTTTTTCCCAGCATGCATTGTCGGTCTGGCAAAACATGCTCTAGTGTCTAGAAATGGCCGCAGATCGAAGTCTGCACATGTGCCGTGGCCATTTTTTGTATAGATACTCTGGTTTCCAGACTTCAAGAAAATGGCCGCGGCGCATTCGCAGACCGCGATCTGCGGTCATTTCTAGACACTAGAGCATGTATTGCCAGACTGGCAATGCATGCTGGGAAATAATAATAGCACCCACAGGAGACCCGCACAATACCTTTGCAGCTCCTGGTTTGGCCCTGCCTGGACCCGTGAAAACTGCATCATGAACCACCACAATCCTCCTTCGGTAAAACATGGGGGGGCTATGTACCAGGAAATAAGATATGTATGTCCCCCATTCTGGCACATATATTAGGAGGGGGCACGTAAACCAGGATGGGGGTATGGAAACCAGGATGGAGCATTTATATCAGGAAGGAGCATATATACCAGAATGGGGGCATGGATATCAGGAGGGGGACCATATATATCAGGAGGGGGCACATATACCAGGATGGGGGCATGGATACCAGGAGGGGGACCAGATATCTGGAAGGGGCACATATGCCAGGATGGGGGCATGGATACCAGGATTGGGACCAGATATCAGGATGGAGGAATGGATACCAGGAGGGGGACCATATGTCAGGAGGGGGCACATAACCCAGGTTGGGGGCTTGGATACCAGGAGGGGGACCATATATCAGAAGGGGGCACCTATACCAGAATGGAGACAAATATACCAGGATGGGGACATATAAACTGATTGTAAGACAGACACTGGCATTATCAGACAGACCCCATTTAACATTAAAAATTATTTTTTTTATTTTTTTCCTCACCAAATTTGGGGTGCATCTTATAATCATATGCATCTTATGAAGCGAAAAATACCATTATAGATCATTGATAGGGCGTTGATCCAGGGAACTAGTCTGATTGCCGTATGTTGAGTCAGGAAATAATTTTTTTCTCTAATGTGTAGCTTAGTATTACCACATGGGTTTTGTTTTGCCTTCCTCTGGATTAACATGTTAGGCTATGGGTTGAACTAGATGGACTTAAAGTCTTCCTTCAACCTTAAAAAATATGTTACTATGTTACTATTAACCCCCATTGGAGTCTGTGTGGTGTTTCGTTTTACTTGGTTGTACAGTGATGGGTATAGAAGTTACACTGATGCTTAGCTCGTTGGAGTAATAGGAGTAAGAAACCATTGATGTTGACCATTATTGAATGTTGGGAGTGAAATAATATTGTGTAAGTAGTATTGTGATTATCTCCTCTAGATCTGTATTACTATACTTTTTATTATAATATAATCAGTTTATTGTCACCAACTCTGCTATTCTCTGACCTTGTACCATAGACATCTTTTTTTTATTTGCGTAAAGTAATTAATTTGTTTCTGATTCAATTACCACTACATCCTCAATGTCTGCGCAGGTGCATCCTTGTACCTGTTAACTTTTCCTACTAGATTAATCATGATTTTTAACAAATCTTCAACCAAATTCCTTAAAAAGTTGATTCATTTAAGATTTGACACTCCACATAGTCTGATTTTTGTTAGATTTGCATTTACCGTATATACTCGCGTATAAGCCGAGTTTTTCAGCCCAAAAATTGGGCTGAAAAGTACCCCCCTCGGCTTATACGCGAGTCAGTGCTGTATACCGATGTATACATCGGTATACAGCAGCCCCCGCATCCCCAGTAATGCAGGGCCCCCCCAGGGTCTCTCCGGTCACCTGTAAAGCAAGCTATACTTATCAGTGTCCCGCTCGCACCCGCCGCTGCCGACATCCACGATCCTCCATCTTAATGCGACTCCTCTTCCTGTTTCTGTGCGCGTCGCCGGCAATGACGTCATTCCCGGCGACGCGCACAGGAAACAGGAAGAGGAGTCGCATGAAGATGGAGGATCGTGGATGTCGGCAGCGGCGGGTGCGAGCGGGACACTGATAAGTATAGCTTGCTTTACAGGTGACCGGAGAGACGCTGGGGGGGCCTGCATTACTGGGGCTGCCTGTATACTACCGCTGGGGCTGCTATATACCTCTGGGGCACTGTATACTACCGCTGGGGCTGCTATATACCTCTGGGGCACTGTATACTACCGCTGGGGCTGCTATATACCTCTGGGGCACTGTATACTACCACTGGGGCTGCTATATACCTCTGGGGCCCTGTATACTACCACTGGGGCTGCTATATATACCTCTGGGGCACTGTATACTACCACTGGGGCTGCTATATACCTCTGGGGCACTGTATACTACCACTGGGGCTGCTATATACCTCTGGGGCCCTGTATACTACCACTGGGGCTGCTATATACCTCTGGGGCACTGTATACTACCACTGGGGCTGCTATATACCTCTGGGGCACTGTATACTACCACTGGGGCTGCTATATACCTCTGGGGCCCTGTATACTACCACTGGGGCTGCTATATACCTCTGGGGCCCTGTATACTACCGCTGGGGCTGCTATATACCTCTGGGGCCCTGTATACTACCACTGGGGCTGCTATATACCTCTGGGGCCCTGTATACTACCACTGGGGCTGTATATACTACCACTGGGGCTGTATATACTACTGGGGCTGCGTGTATACTACCACTGGGGCTGCTGTATCTACCTCTGGGACTGGTGTATACCACACTGCTGGGGCTGTATACTTGTGCTAGGGTCCACCCTCGGCTTATACACGAGTCAATAGATTTTCCCAGGTTTTGGGGGCAAAAGTAGGGGGGTCGGCTTATACACGGGTCGGCTTATACACGAGTATATACGGTATATCAATGTCAAGTTTTATTGACACCCATAAAACTAGGTCAAAACCACATTATTATTAACTATGACGCTAAATAATAAGTCAAGGAGAGAAAACCTTGAACCTTATGAAATCAAGTCATTCTTTTGTAAGCACAGCACACAGTTTTTAATAGGAATATTAATTATAACATGAATATAATATATTCATACCTGAAGTATTTTTTTTACTTTAATTACATAGAAAAGAAAAGTGTTATAAATGTATTAATTTAAAGGGAACCTGTCAACTACTTTATGCACCCAAACCTATGACTATTTGTCCCTGTAGCTTCATAGTACTATTCTAAGCATCCCTGTCTGACCAAATACTGTACTGTAATAGTTGAGAAAAATCATTTAGTAACTTACAATTTTGGATGGTAATTAAGCTCCGACTAGTCTTTCTGGGTGTTCCTATGGTCTCCATCGCCTCCTGTCTTTTATAGTTATCACGACCTAGTGTACATCATAGCCTAATTTGAAAGAGGGCTCAAGGTCTGAATTGTATGGGCTCCTTCTAGGTATGATGCAATAGCGGTGTTATATCTGGTCCTGTGCATTGTTGGTAAGTATTGGGTGTACTTATCCAACACTGCCCATTCTGAAGCCAGCCAGTACACCCAATACTCCCCCACAACGCACAAGATCAGAAATGATGCAGTCTGCATGTCATAACTACAAGGAGCACATACAATTTAGAGGCTGGGATGGTGCTTGTAAATTAGGTTATTACTCCAACTGGGAATCATGGAACGCAGGAGGCAATGAAGAGCATAGAAACTCCCAGAGAGACTAGATCAAGGGTGAGCAACTTTAGGCCTCAAGGCCCCCACACAGTCCAGGTTTTCAAGATTTCCTTAGAATTTGACTGTTGGTAATTTACAATTATTTAAATTACCAACTGTCAAATTCTAAGGAAATCTTGAAAACCCGGACTGTGTGCGGCTCTCGATGCCTGGAGTTGCCTACCCCTGGACTAGATGAAGCCTAATTACAATCGGAAATTGTAAGTTAGTAAATGATTTTTCTCAACCGTTACACTACAGTATTAGGTCAGACAGGGATGATTAGAATAGTACTAGAAAGCTGCAGGGACATAGGTTTGGGTGCATAAAGTAGCTGACAGGTTCCCTTTAAATAAATAAAAAAGATGTACTGATTCTGGATTTTATTAGGCTTTTTATTTAAAACTGCATAAATAGGTAATGGAACATTTGTCTTGGTGTAACTCGATTCACAAGACCTAGTCCAGTTGAAAGGTCTGTAATGTCTGGCTGCTGGTTGCGAGTCCTAAGAATACCTTTGTACCTTCCGGCATTCATTTTTCCTTGTTTGAACACATGGGCTGGCATGACATTACATGCATGTGCGTTACGCTACATTAATAATGTTTTACAAGACCAGATAATTAAAAGAAAAGTTGTGGATGCCAGAAAGTAGAAGGAGATTTTCAGGGCTCCCATCCAGCAGCCAGAGATTGACCTGGCTGCTGGACTGGGTCTTGAGAATCGATATGGACCAACAAATACAAAATATTTATCAATGCTGTTCAATAGAAATTAGTGAATTTCACAAAATTCATTTTGACAGACTTGCTTGAATTTGGCATTCGATTTGCATTGCATTTATTCAGCAATAATTAAACTACTTGAAAAAGCCAAATATTTAACACTGAAATTTCTCAAAATCCCAGACCACAATAAAAATAGGGGTTAAAAAATAAAAATATTCTAGTATTCTAGCTTTTAACCTTTTCTGTTTTTTTAATTCCTGACGTGGTTCTCTGCTGGCACATTTTCCCCTTCCAGCTCCTTTTTTTGTCTATCTTCAATCCTCCTTACTTTTTGGCAACTCAAGAAGGCTCCCCATCTCCAATCCTCACTAACCACCAACAGGTCATGTTATCAGGATTTCCTTACAGTCCCTGACAAAAGTTATGTCGCTTATCCATGTTATGTAATTAAAAGCTTATAACCTGATGTTAAATTCATCCATTGGTTTTATAAATTACTCTTTTGAAAGCTGAAACCCTCCCAAATGAGGTTTAGTTTAAGAAAATAAATTGGCATCAATGCTGAAATATTGATCATTTAATGAACACAGAATGGTCAGATTTTGGCAAGACAAAAGTTTTGTCACCCGGTCATATAATGCACCCAATCCTAGTTTACATTCTCACTTGTGCTCCGTAAATGATCGGTTAATTAGTGAGTGTGTATAAAAAGAAACCCAGTACCCCAGACCTTCACTTGAACTGCAACTTGAGCTCTGACAACATGCCTAAAATCCACCCTGCGACCAAAGCCTTGATTATCAAGAGGCTGAAGACCAGATCCACTGCAGAGGTGGCTGGCACCTTTAATGTGTCTCAGCATTAAGTACAAAGAATGAAAAAAAGATTTGAAGAGACTGGAGATGTGTTTGATAAGCCCAGGTCCAGAAGACCCCGCAAGACAACTGCTCAGTAGGAATGTTTGTTGGTTAGAAAATCCAAAGCAAGTCCCTCTTCCACTGCAGCAGAGCTCCAACAGGCCTGCTCACCTCAAGTCCCTGTGTCAACTATAACAGTTTGTAGGATTCTGTCTCGAAATGGCCTCCATGGTCAAATCAGTGCCCAGAAGTCAGCATTAAACAAAAGGCCAATAAAAAAATGTGTGGCATTTGCAAAATCCCACATCCTGCTAAATGGATGGACACTGGAAAAGTGGCAGAAGGTGGATTTTTCTGATGAATCTTCAGTAGAATTACACCACAGTCACCGCAAATACTGTAGGAGACCTACTGGAGCCCGCATGGATCCAAATTTGGTGGTGGAAAGATCATGGTCTGGGGTTACATTCAGTATGGGGGTGTGTGAAACATTTGCAAGGTGGAAGGCAATATCAATAGCCTAAAATATCAAGACGTATTAGCTACCTCTTACATTCCAAATTATAAAAGGGGTCCAATTCTGCAGCAGGATGGTGCTCCATCTCATACATCCATCTCTACAACAAAGTTCCTCCAGGCAAAAAAGATCAAGGTGCTCAATGACAGGCCAGCCCAGTCACCAGATATGAACATCATTAAGCATGTTTGGGGTAGGATGAACGAGGAAGCTTGGAAGACAAAACCAAATAATCTAGATGAACTCTGGGAGGCATGTAAAACTGCATTCTTTGCTATTACTGATGACTTCATTAATAAATTGCATGAATCATTGTTGAACCGCATGGATGCATTCCTTCAAGCTCATGGAAGTCACACAAAATATTAAATATGACACTAATAGCACCACAACTTCATTCACCAATGTTATGCAACATATATTTGTATTTTAAGTTAATTATTTGTTTGAAAATCACATTACTTTCTGTGGGCAACAAAACTTTTGTCTTGCCAAAACCTGACCATTCTGTGTTCATTAAATGATCAATATTTCAGCATTGATGCCAATTTATTTTCTTAACCTAAGCCACATTTGGGAGGGTTTCAGCTTTCAAAAGAGTAATTTATACAACCAATGGATGAACTTAACGTCAGGTTATAAGCTTTATTTACATAACATGGATAAGCGACATACCTTTTTTCAGGGACTGTAGTATTGCACAAGTGATAATAATATAATCATCTGCACTGGTGATGATTCCAACACATGTGCAATGCTAAGGAGATCTTAAAAGCATGCACTGTTGGTGACTCTTGAGGACTGGAGATTGGGAGCCCTGTTTTTAATGCTAGTACTGGAGGCATCAAGGGTGAAGTCTACAACAATCCCAGGGCATGGAAGCAATCCAGTAACCCTAATTTTATTTTGAATGTTCAGTTTGCTCATCTTTACTCTTTTCTGTGTAACTTAGGGAGGCATTTATCAAGATTTTACTTTGAACTTTAGTCTTTAACCTTCAGTCCTGCACACATAGTAATACATTTTGCATCGGTTTGTGAGCCAGAAAATTAAATCTATGTCAGCTACAACAGTCGAGAGTTAGCAGGCTTTGATACATATTTTAAAACATCTTTTATTAGTTTACTTTTCTAAAAACACTATACAGTAACATAATCAATTTTGAATTATCCTGTTACCTTTTTGTATTTTCTTAATATTGTCCAGTTACGTTGTGAGAATAGTAAACAGAAAAAGATTGGTGTGGATGAATTTTTCTGCATTTTGGTGCACCATTTTGAAAAAATATATGAACCAAACTACTTGTATGATATTAAATTTCAATTCATAGGAACACTACAATTGGTAACAATAAGATTATGATAGTCTATTAGGCTATGTTTACACTTGGCACTTTTGATCCATTTTTGAAGCTGCATTTTTTTTTAAATTGCACCAAAACCGGAACAGTCAAAACATCTGTCAGCAAAGTGAATGTGATTTTCAATTTACTTTTCAGACGCTGTGTTTTTTAACTGCTGGGTTAGTGTCACATCCAGAAAATAATGAGCGTGTCAATTTGTGTGGCATTTTTCTGCATCAAAAATATCTAATTACTTACCGTCCCCGCAATCCCATGGTGAGTCCAGGTGATGTCTTCTTACCAGGCATTAGCAGATCCGGTCTTTGAGTAGTACAGTACATTAAGATCTTTGGTACTTTAATACCTGTGCACCATGTGACTCACCATGTGACTCATGGTGCACAGGTCCTAAAGTACCGTAGTACTCACAGACAGGACCTGCTGATGCCCAAGAAGAAGACATCACCGGACTCACCGTGTGATTGCTGGGAAGGGTAAAAAAGTGTCTGTGTGTCTCTATCTGTCTGTGTCCCCGGAAAACTGAGCAAAAAAGCAGCACAAATGGATGATGCTCTTTTGATAGATTTTTGCAGCACAAGGTTCCATTTTTTGCTGCAGAAACTGCACATAAATAGATCAATAAAAAACAGAGCACAAGCGCTCTGTCTGAACTTAGCCTACGGGTGTGAACATATTATTATTTACATTACACTGTATTATATAAAATTATGACCCCTTTTTAATTGTAAATATTAACAGTCAGGTAAAATTATCATATACCATTTCCTCTAAATATTTTACCTGCAGAGGTATAGACTTTAAACTATATTAATTTTTATTTATAATAAAACTATTAC